>JABACO010000021.1:3374684-3467184 GCA_013339895.1 Ephydatia muelleri
CGCATGCCACCTCAACACTGTATGGTAGGCTCAACTTGGTTCTAGTCAGATCAAATGCAAGGGTACTGCTATCCCGAGCATATGGCGTCGGCTCTGACATCCCAGCTTAACTATAGGTCGACAATCAGCTGTTCAGACATAGTCGTTGTGTATTTTGTGTGTGCTCATTTACATAGTAGTAATAGCGTGCATTACCTGCTGTGGTGCTGTGTACAATCTATGTTTAGTATTATTGCTGTATATGTTATTTGTATCATTACATCATAATAAATAAATAAATAAATAAAATAAATAATAATTTTTTAAAATAATAATAGTTTGGCATGCCATTCCGTTGCAGTGTACCTAGCCTCTCTTAGTAGTTCGGACTTTGACAAGTCCTTTAACTTGCATTTGTCGGAATCAATTGCGCTTTTTAATGAGTTAGTGCCAGCAGCTGATTCCATCACTGAAGAGCTATTAGCCACCTCTAACCTGCGCCAGCACACTTTGTCTAGCAAAATTGAAGATCAGCAATTTCGGCAGCTGTTTGATCTCTCCTCTCCGGCCCATAGAGCTCGCTTATTATCAGTCTCATCACGTCATGCTGCTTCTTGGCTTACTGTTATCCCCTCTCCAGGCCTTAACCTGCATCTAGAGCCTAACGAATTTCAGGTCGCCATCAAGTGGTGGCTTGGTATGGATGTTTCATTTGGCTCATGCTGTCCCTATTGTCCTAACCACAGGCTGGACCCGCTTGGTCACCATGCATTGACATGCAAACACGGAGGTGATGTGGTCTTGCGTCACAACAGCCTTCGTGATGTTTTTGTGGAGTCCTGTCATAGGGCTTGCTTAGGAGGTCAGGTCGAAGTTGGAAGTGGTCTTGGTCTTGACAGGCTGCACTTTCGTCCTGCTGACGTACTTGTCAACAACTGGCACCTTGGCAAACCTGCTGCTTTTGACCTCACTGTCACTTCACCGCTTAACCCAATCATATTGACTGAAGCGGGGGTGAGGTGTGGGTCTTCTGCTCTGTTTGCTGAGGCGAGAAAGCATAATGCCAATGACTCAAAGTGTGCTGAGCTTGGATGGGTGTGCATTCCTTAGCTGTGGAGTCATATGGATGCTGGGGCACAGAAGCACAACAATCCTTCTCGCGTCTTGTCTAGCCATCCAAATGGGATGTAGCAAATCTCAGGCTACCACCACCGTGTACCAGAGGCTAAGCCTTTCGCTCGTGATAGCCAACGCTAGAGCCTTGCTCTCCTGTGCAAGGCTTCGGCAGTCGGAGGAGAAGGGTTGAGGTGTGTGGGTGTAGGGTGGTTGCTGCTGAGACTTTGATTTTGTTGGTGTGCTATGTACAATTTGAAATTCCATGCTATTTATAATAATAATAATAATAATAGTGACCTCACGCCTGTCCTTTTGCTTAGGCTATCACAGAGCAAAAACCTTAGTAGATCTCTATGGGAGGCTAAATGTAGCCCTGGTATGGTGCAATGCAAGAGCTCTCCTATGTAGAGCATGTGATTTACATTTAGACTGTTAGATTTATATGTGCTGTGTAATTAGTATAGGAATAATAACAGTATTGTGTATTGCTGATATTATATGTAATAAATAGTAATTTGAACTCTCCTAAAAATAATAATGAAGTGCTATTAATATTACCTATATGCATTTTGCCATTATAATGTAGCCATGACCAGTCCGCATCTTAGTGACGTCTTTGCGAGTTAGTCACACGAGGCGTATTATGACTCCCCTCGGTAAGTGATTTATAATGAGCGGAAGAGGCTATCGCTCTTTAACATATACCATGCTAACTGTACATCCAAATTATATACTGATGTACTGCATGGCAGTCCTTCAACCTCCTTGTTCTTGTACCGCCAAGCACTCAAACCCTCTATCTGGAAGGGAATGCGTTTTTGTTCATGATCATTCGTTTCGTGAATGCATGATATGCATGCCACGATGTCATGGAATAAGCGCGATCAAAAGTTCAGCGTGCCCGCATCCAACAGTCAATTGGAATCCTTCTAGTATAGTGGTCTGTTTTCCATCCTACTTAAAACTCTTTCTCCACCGCCCTTCGCCAACTTATCATTACTACAAGTATCTTAGTTTGCTTCGTTCTAGCACATTTCATGTATCTACGAGTAGTACATATAAGTCCTACTGCTCAAATTGTGATCCCATGACAACCCCGCTACAGGATGTAACTTGTTCTTTTAGATTATGAACCATTCAATCACACAATTCACCCCAAATCCAACGCTCCTTAAGATAATTGTTTTGTTAATTTTGAGCTCCTCTTCCTTCTCTTATTATCCCAAAGCGGCTGATCCATGCAGTATTCGGGCGAGATCGCGTCATTATTTACTTGCTGTTGTACCGACATCCATAGCTACCAATAGGGTGCATTATAATAGGTTATTATACTCGTTGCATAGTGGCTGTAACTGCTGCTCATGCGTACACTGCAGGATCTTCATGGTGTACCACAAACGCTGGCCCGTCTCTTAAACATCGAGTTATAAAGTAAATATTGTAGGCAATGGTCACCGAGCAACGCGTACCTTCAATCGTGACATTGTATAGCAAGATTTTAAAAAGGGCAGTAAGGCCAAACCTTAGCTCTCGCGTAACGAGCTTGGTGAAGAATCGACTGACTGCTGAGAAGAAAAAGAAAAGGAAATAAATAAATCACTACTTCACATGCACGCACGCTACATAAGTATATTTCGTAAGCCACATATGCTTTGCAAGGTGTAATATTTACAGACCAATCAAAGGGTGAAGGCCCCGCGTGATAAAAAAAGAAAAAGAAAGATGCGACCCTTACGAATTTCGACACAAAAATAGAATTATCTCTTTAAGGAGAGACAAAAATGATGTGTCTTACAGTGAAGATGTATGAAAAAATTATCAACCATAGAGCTGTTCAAGCTAACCCACATTTTGCGAATCACCATCTTTGGTCCACCAAATTGGCTATGGATTTCCTGCCGGCCGTCTGCATGTCAGGCTAGCGCTTTTACGATTCGACGTTTAAACACACATGTGCAATTAAGATAAGATCACAAGAGTGCTTAATGGGCTGGGAAGAGTACAAGTACATAGGATTTGCCCAGAATCTGTGCATTTGCTGAAGAAACAGGTTGCCTTCATGCATTTGTAATTCTAGACCATTGCATGGTCAGTTGTATATATATTTCATAAACTTGCTCGGAGTCTTCTTATTTCCACATACACCTACAACTGTATTGAGGTCTGCTGTTTTCTCGAAACCTTTTTGTCCGTAGGGCTAACTACACGTCAATCCTGCTGCCCCAGAAAGTGATGTCAGTCAGGGAGTCTCATATTCGTATATCCTGATTGATGCGAAGACAATCGTACATCAGTTATATGCTCTTTGTTTTAATTTTGCTGGTATATATCATGACCTGAATAACCTTTCATAAACAATGTCTGCATGCCTTACGCATGTATACATGTGATACGCGCGTCATGCACCAGTCTAGTTCAGCTTCTAATATGCTAATTGTTACGTATCGGTTCAGTCAGTTTAGACTAACACAAAAGTGGCTTTCGTCTTCTCTTTGTTGTTGTCATACGGAGGAGTGGTGACACCAGAAGGTGTGGTCGTATCAGGCGTCGTCGTCGTTGGGGTAGCGGTCCCAGGAGTAGCGGTCCCAGGGGTAGCGGTCTCATAGGTAACGGTCCCAGGGGTAGCGGTCCCAGGAGTAGCGGTCCCAGGGGTAGCGGTCTCAGGGGTAGCGGTCCCAGGGGTAGCGGTCTCATAGGTAACGGTCCCTGGGGTAGCGGTCCCAGGGGTAGCGGTCTCATAGGTAACGGTCCCAGGGGTAGCGGTCTCATAGGTAACGGTCCCAGGGGTAGCGGTCTCAGGGGTAGCGGTCCCAGGGTATCCCATGTTGGATGGCTTGGATATTAGCTTGCCTTTGTAAAAATATATGTATCTCTCTTTTGCATTGGCTGAAACCAAAGCAGCTGCCAACAGCAAAAGAAGAACTTGAAGAAATAACCTCATCCTAGCTTGCTTTGCCAGAATTGGGATCTATAACTTTCAACTTGGATGTGTGAGATAGCAAGTATCCTCCTTTATAAAGCTCGGCTATCTGTCTTGTGCATAAACCTTCCACAATCGCCGCTAATAAGTTGCTTTCTGCGCATGCGCCGCGTGTTGTCTGGTAGTCCAGTCAAGCCCCGTGCACTTTAGACTAACGAAGTAAATATCTGTTTTTACAGATACCATTATTAGTGGCTGGCCGTTTTCAAGCACACTGATTTGTTATACAGGTATATAGATCACTAGTAGCCTAAAGAAAAAATAAAGCTTTCTCTCTCAAACATGCACTTTGCGCGCAAATCACACACAAAATGATCCACCTGAATCTAGAGTACACATGGTACCTGGGTATAGCGTGCATTCTATAGAGTGCTAGGAGTTATCTAGCTAGCTAGACCTCAAGCAACATGGACACTCATACAAGGAAGGATAGACTATTTTCAACACTTAACGCAATTTTTTTTAACCAGCAAAGAGCGTCTCAACCACGCGTAGAAATCTTTCTATTATGGCAGAACATCAGGCAGTGAAGAAGAACGTTGATGACAAATTGGTAAGCTAGGCAAATGATGAAGATTAGTCTGGTAATAATAAGATCACACGGCCAAAAGCGATATACATGTATACGTGCATGTATAACGCTGAAAAAATTTCTTACGTCGCAATCGATACACGTATTAAAACACAACTCAGCATATAAATCTAAAGCCGAGCAAATAGGAAATGTAGCATTACAATGGTACTTAATTTATGAAGAAAGTTCTGCCAAAGAGTCTGAAATCTTAGGAACACCGCAGGGCTGCCATTTGCCAGCCGGCCTGACAGGTCGGAGATCTGGCCTGACCTGTCAGGCCGGACCCCTGGCCAGTGAGTCTAGACCACACCCCTCCATGTACCAGTATGTGCATGCGGTATATGACTACCATATTTGTACACATACAAACCAAGCTCACTTCTTGTCAGAATTCAACTATAAAAGTATAAGGTGCAACAGTAAATAGTAACATGCACTGTATGGTGTATACTACACTAGCAGTATGCTTATTAGTTATTAAGCATCTGGTAAAACTTATACAATACGTTGTTTTATATTACACACTTATGTGGCCATGCAACTGCAAGCACATTAATATAGGCATGTGTGAAGAGTATAACAGAACAGATCAGTTATTAATTATAGCACGTGGCACATCTATAAGTGTCGAAAATAGTCTATCCTTCCTTGTATGAGTGCTCATTGGAATATTTCTTTCGAAGCATCCATGTATTATGATTTAGGAGAACTGATGCCTCCAGCCGTTGGGGAAGTAGGCTCCATCGCTGACGCTCCTGCATGGATCAACTTGGCTCTTGAAAACATTTTCTCTGAAGGGGCGGATAATGCAGCTAGGATTAACCTGATACTTTCGAGCAAGCTTTGAAATTGTGTGTTATGTATTTTCCACCATTCCAAAGGATCTAAAGAGGCCATGACATCTACTGATCTGATCTCCGGGAGTCGAAGCCAAGCATCATGTTCCTCCTTAACTGTGTTGCGAAGATTGCTACACACACAGTCATTGTTGTTCATCATTGACCTGCCCAGCAGATTCAGTAGATTCATCACAAAGTACTGAGGCTTCGGCATTTTTCATTTGGTCCTTGTGAAGCCGTTCAATGTGTCTAAAATGAGTGGAGTGTTCCCTGGAGAACGGCTTGCGGCAATAATCATGCACACCAAGTTTTATCTGCGTACTCTTTCTCCTTCGATGTATGGAACTTGAAATGAGACCAGACAGCGGATGTGTTTGTGCTACTGCTGAATCTCACAAGTTCCTGGGGATTTATTCCCACAGATCAGGGTTTGTAACAGGTTTCAGCGGCTGAGCAGATGGCATAGGAATCGTTGAAACCGAGAGACACGCTTCGTTGATGACGTTACGTAAATCGAAGTCGTTATACATATATAATTCCCAATAATTTGGCCTGCCTCAGGTCGAACCCCTAGTCGGCCTACGGCAGCCCTGGAACACCGGCAATGAGTTTGTTACACGTGAAACACCTACATGTAATTGTGAAGGCATTCCACTCAAGAAGCCTTCCACAGACGTTGCAGTTTTTCACTGGGTATCCATTGAGGGGTCTTTAGAGTGGAATGCCAACACAATTAGGTGTTTGACGGGTAACATAATTCATTGTGTTCTTTTCGACACATTGATTAAACCAGACGTTGCGAGGTAGAATTGGGGCCTAAAGGACCAAGAGCTACAAACAGTGCATTCTTCTGGATTCTCGCGTCCAAATCCATTGACTGATCAATGAGTCAGATGAGCTGTTGGTGTGGAAAGTGACAATGAGCAGCAAACTGCATGTTGGAGATGACATTCTACAAGATGCGCCACATCGTGGATCATCCAAGGCGCTATCCTTTGCGAGAAAGACGTCTCCAAGATCTACCTCCAGCATTGAAGGGGCTCATATTCCTCAGCTCATCTATACAGGCATGCATGCACATGCAGAAACGCGCAGCTCCGAGTTCTTTTGTACTTTATTGATATATATGCACCCGTATGTCAGTTCTCTGAACAAATGCGCAGACGATGCCCCATCTTCTGTATTATAGGATTTTTCGTTTTAATTTTGCTGGTACACCAATGACTGCATACACACGTGCGCGCATGCAGTAATTAAGCTGTCGACTGGAATGTAAACTTGTACGTATCGGTTCATTCATTTTAAACAAGCTCAAAGGTTCATTAATTAGTGTTTTCGTCCGGAGGAGTAGCCAACAGGAGGTATGGGCCTCGGATTTCTGGTGCTGGTAGACGTCGGCGTTCGAGTAGTGGTCCCAGGTTGTCTCAGATTAGCCATATAGTTGTCTTTTTTAATATATATATTGTGTTTCTCTTTTGCACTGGCTGAAACCAAGGCCGCTATAAACAGCAGCAGAACAATTTGAATAAGAAATCTCATCCTTGCTTTTCCGAAAAGGAATTGATCGAGCTTTCAATACAGATTAGTGAGATGGCAAGTATCCCTTTATAGCCCGACGATCTATTCTGTCGTGTAAAAATTTTAATATGTACGCATGAGCCACATGTCGTCGGCTAGTTCAAGACACAATAAATGAAGCGCACATATTATGCTTTTAAAATAGGCTAAATATATCTTTTCATTTACTATTATTAGTGGCTGGCGGACACCTCGAAACGCAGTTATCATGCTGCTGCACGTGTATATAGATGCATTGTAACCTAAGGAAAAACAAAAGCAAGGCTGTAGCGTTGTTTCTCTCAAACACCTTGCGCAAATCACGCACAAAATGACTCTATAGTAAACGCTCGGTACCTGCCTGGGTAGCGTGCATTCTGAAATCGCTAGAAAGTGAAACTGATTAAAAGATTTTACATGCAGTTGCAATTGACTTCAATGCGCGCGCCGCATTCGTTGGTCAGTTACTCCGTCCAAATGCAGCCAATGTCGACGACTACTGTGCATGCGTTTAATCCTTGCTACAACTAATCCTTATAGATTCGCAGCACAGCAGTTAGAAGGTATATGTACAGGCTAAGATTCCGAATTGCACCTGCCGCTAGATTCAAATGCATGATCACACAGAAAAGAACACCAACCATTATATTACGTATCAATATGTCAACATAGACAATATAATTCGCAATATGGTCATTGCCTTCTAGAGTGTTTCTAAATAATATTATACTAGATTATTGTATTACTTTCAAATGATTAGTCGTAACATATACATGTCGGAGAACTAAGCGGACAACGACAGTCGCGGTTTGCGAATTCACGACATATTTCCGTAATTCTTTCCATAGACAAAGTATGGAGCTGTTCAATACCAAGCACACCAGATTTTTGCCAGCTTAGCTCCACAGAGATTGTTGATTGTTTACATATTTGTTCTATTTAACCTCTCGCTTCCTTAGAATTGTCCTAACATTATCTGAATGTCCATGAAGTCAAATGGGCGAGTTTTTCATCACAATATTCCAAGGTCTATTAAGTCAAAACCTTTAAGATCTTTTGCTTATTCCAGAGAGAAGCATATTACTGATGCTAAACCTAGGCGTGCAGGCAATTTGAAAATTCGCATCCATCCTTCAAAGAAGTATTCCACATACCTTTTGATCTGTCAAGGCTAGCCCGGTGTCGGAGGATTGGGTGTCCCCTAGGGTGTGTAACCGGCTATCAGGCTATTCGGGTTATTCGGATATTCGCAAAAATCTATCCGTTCGAATAGCAACTTAGCATTACTCGGAAAAATCTATTAGTGAATTTTATCTATTCGAAATAAGCGGTTTATGTTTTTTCATTCGGAGGTACTCGTCATCAGTATCGACAATTCTCCCATTATTCGAATACCTTTTAATACAGATCATATGAAGAAATGAACGGTCACGAAAGTTGCGGTTTGTAAATTTTTGGATTTCATTCCGCGGTACGTTCCATAGAGAATGTATGGCGTTTTTAAAAACTTGATTATTATTTAATTAAATAACGGACCTGCAACTTTTGCTACCCACTAATACTACTCTAAATGATGTTCAAATGTAGGCAATTTCAAATTTTGTATCTCATACCGTCCAAAATTCTGGGACCATTTCTGAAAATATGATATTCCATAGACTTGTACACAAAATGGAAAAAAATCATGCTAATTAAGATATTCCATTAGTTATAACTAATGAACTGAGGGGGTTAGAACTTTTGCCACCCTCTAAAACTATTCTAAAACTATCCAAATAATATAATATATGAAAAAAAGTGAATGTTGTCGTGAAGAATTTGGGGACCATTTTAAAAAATAGTAAATAGGTTTTGGTGCAATAAGGCGCCATTTTTAAATGGCGTTTCTATGGGTTGCCATAGATATTAGCTAACGTGAGACCTCTAACTTGGACACGCCCATCTAGGGCAATTCTGCGAGGGTGGAGTCGAGGCAGAGGGCGAGGTGGGCCAGGGGGCGGGGTAGACAGGGGGAAATGAGCGTATAAACATAACTACATGGAATACTAAAAGCTTCGAGTCTGTCACCGAGTAGACTGATCGTTGTCTTGAAATTAGAATGATAGTGTAGGCTCGACCGGCTGCTCAGATATCTACGTACGCTGGCAACACTTCGTATATCAAATTTTTATGTTAGCGGATCCTATAGGCCTACACGTAGCTGAATCGAGTGTCTGAGAAACAAACCAGCAGCCAAATGGATCACATGTACATGTACATGCGACACCTCCAGTTATCAAACTAACACAACAGCAACGCTAATATTTTGCAGATTCGAGGTGAGAAACTTTAAGCGTAGTTGTGTGGTTCCATCCACGTACTCGATATCGATGTGTTGACAGTGTGATTCTGTGATTAGTTAGGTTCGAATCGGGTGTAATAATAGTGCCCTTCACAAAGGGAGCATTTATTAGAAATACTGTATTACGCTGTTATAGTATTGTTTAGCAGTAGCATATCGATTCATTGCGAATAAATTGTAAAAACTGTATATTTTGCCTCCAACACATGTGTATGCTTTTACTGTATGGTGCATGTATACGTATGGTGCTTGTGACGTAATGCATGTACCAGTGTAAGTGTATGCCCTTATAACTGATCTAGGTGTGTAAGTAAGGAGGAAAAAGCTACAATGCAAGTGTGTGTGTGTGTGTGTGTGTGTATGTGTGTGTGTGTGTAGTATGTTTCTGCGGGCAATCACATACATGTATGTGCAGAGTTTGAACTCTTCCAGAACTACTTTTGAACCCACCTTTGTTGCATTTTACCCATGCATAGGAAGAAGGACCAATGTGACTGATCATACATGTATTCAGTCCCATTGGTCCAGGAATGGATATTTAGTTACGAGGATCTGTGTTGAAAGCAACAAGGGGTGGTGTTTTGGAATATAATTGGTGATGGCAAATATAAGTTTTCCCTTTGTACCATTACATGGCATGCCATGCAGTTATAGTAAATGGTACAGACCAGCCCGATTAATTGGCTGAATGGCAAGTTACATGGCATGTGTAAATCTTGGGGTCAGTAAATCCCTTGTAATGGTGTGCATCTTGTAAATGTAACATCTGTAGCAACTGAATGTCTTGAAACTATGAGTGTTACTGATAGATGTTGCATGTTGCCTACTCAATCCTTCCTGTCTCTCTCCACTGTGCAAAAAATGTAGTACACGCTAGCGTATATTTTTGCGTATATTTCGCGTATACCATCAATATACCAAGGGTTGTGTATATTTCGAATATCCAACTGGTATATTTTAAGAATCCACAGGTGACAATTATTCATTGCGCGTATTCTCGATGTATCAAGAATACGCAAACCACAATGAATTATGCAAATTTAGATAACTTACGTAAAAATAGATATGAATTCAGATATTAGTTTTAACCTCTCGATCAAGAATGTATGGCTGTATGTTTCCAATGTGATTTCGAACGTAGAACATTATGGACATACAGTAGTGGTCAATAAAAACTTTATGGTCCGGATTCGTAGTCGGTATTAAAGGAATTGGTAGTTGCCAGCATGGGGATGCCTCTATTGACTTGGATCAAGAGGCAAATATCAAGAATTGTATGAATCCTATGAAGACTCGTAGCGCGAGTCGTGGGCAGTGGAACATGTATGCTCGATATCCACGTAGATATAAATTATTAAATTAAACCCTCTAACTAGTTTAAATTCGAATACCTAAATCTTTTCAACTAAATATAAGGTATGTGATCAGAATAGTTTTGATGCCAGAATTATAAGCTGTAGTGGGACTGCCACTTGAAAGTGGCCGGGGTGTCGACATCGTTCTATTTGGGACCCGACTTATAGCGAGCGGTGGATTCACAACTGAGCCAATGGAAGAGGGGGGGGGGGGGGGGAGGCTTCAGGTCCGATTTATGGCAACCTAGTACCTCCCTCACCCAGGAACCGTCCATTTCTATATATAACTAGTAGTGGATGAGAGTGCGGGAAAGTCGTCGGAAGAGGGTCGTTCGACCGACCCGACCCGACCCCCCCCCCCCCCCCCACCCCCCCCCCAATCTCCTGGCTAGGTTTAGTGTATATGCTTCAAATTGGTCATGTTGTCACCCCAATTGTCTCCTAAGAATCATTTGACTCTGATGAGTGTGGCTATCTGAGGTGAGTGGGATTTGCTTTTAATAATGCAATTTACAAACTTTCATGTCTATCTGTGTAGATATGTGATACATGGTTTGGTGCAGAGTTGTCACCCCAAAATAGGGGTCAAGTACAGGTCATGTGACTCTAATGGGGATGTGACTGTCTGATAGTGACACTGATGAGTATAGCTATCTCAGGTGAGTGGTTTGCTTCTAATGACAAACTTTCATGTCTGCACATTCAAGTGTATGTGATGCAAGGTTTGCAGTATAAGCTTCAAATTGGTCCCACTCCAATGGTAGGGGTCAAGTGACTGATGGGTATGTGTGGTTTGCTCTGCAATTAACTGCTCTGCAACGTTCACATTAAAAATGTGGAATTATTAATTCTGTCGCAATTCAGAGCTGTGAAGGGGTTGAACCACCCCCAAGGTGACCCTGTGACCGGAAGTGGGCGTTACCGTCACGTGAGTCATAGTGTCTCTGTTAAAATCTGGAATTGAAGCCTAAAATCTGTTGCAATTCAGAGCAGCCTGTCACTACGACAGTCCACCTTGGAGGGTGAAGAGGTTGAACCACCCCCAAGGTGACCCTGTGACCGGAAGTGGGCGTTACCGCCACGTGAGTCATAGTGTCTCTGTTAAAATCTGGAATTGAAGCATACATTATGTCGCAATTCAGAGCAGCATGTCACTACAACAGTCCAATTTGGAGGGTGAAGAGGTTGAACCACCCCCAAGGTGGCCTTGTGACCGGAAGTGGGCGTTACCGCCACGTGAGTCATAGTGTCTCTGTTAAAATCTGGAATTGAAGCCTACATTCTGTCGCAATTCAGAGCAGCCTGTCACTACGACAGTCCACCTTGGAGGGTGAAGAGGTTGAACCACCTCCAAGGTGACCCTGTGACCGGAAGTGGGCGTTACCGCCACGTGAGTCATAGTGTCTCTGTTAAAATGTATAATTGAAGCCTAAATTCTGTTGCAATTCAGGACATCATGGCTGCATGGCTACTTTGGCAAGGAAGCTTTTGACATCACCACTACTATTGACACCAGACCATCATCATTTTACATCAGCACATGCGTGCATATTGATTAACACATATGTAACGTACTTTAGTATCGTGGTCATTACCATCACATCGTTCATGGACATTACAATGAGATTGTTGTGAGAGTGCCATGACTAATGGAACATCAATTATAAATATTAACATTCCAACCAATCCCTAAGTATATATGCATAAATATAGAGGCAACAGTTCTGAATGACTTTCTACTTGGGTCATGATTATCATAACTCTCTCACCAAGTACATATCGGATTGAATCATATAAGATTAAGAACACGCGTGCATTCAATTTAAGAATTGCATGTCATGTGATACATCAATATAACGTTGTTATGATGCCATGCCCCTTCAATAATGTACCATAATAAATGCAACATGTATGTATTGCCACGTCAATGAGGAAACAACGCAAAGTAGAGTACAGAAGTGTGATTACAACATTCTATAAACCTTGGAATTGATTACTATTTTAAGATTCAAAAAGTTGAATCTTTCTATTGACTGGACATAACACTAGCACATTATCAACTCCAAAGTCAAACTTCTGTGTTGTGTTTAATTCTGCACACTGATTAATGATCCTGCTTAGAGGAAGGAATACTGATGGTCCACTTTTCTTTGTAATGTTGGTGAATGTTTTCATAGGATACACCTGCATGTCTTGGTAAGGATGATTTTCATACCAGTGTACATATGCAAATACATGAGTGACATGAGATTCTGGTTTTCCGGGATGCATCATTGCCACAGTGTGGTAAAAGAAGTATTGAACTTCACCTGCACGGTATTCACAACTGCTAGCTGATAAGAAGTTTCTCCCTTCAAGAGGCTTTGGCCAATAGGCAATGATACTATGTGAACTATTGCCCCTAGCTTTCACTGACAAAAATTTCTCCCCCAAAATACTTCCCTCATTAAAAACATCATGAGCCATAAACACATGTGTAATTTTTGACAGAGGATATAGAGCCAAATAGACGTTTCTCAGCCACTCAACTTCATCCAATGAAAACAACTTCTCGCTCACTTTTGATGTTGCCTCATATGTCACACTATTAGTAGCATTGATTTGTTCAATTGAACAGAAAACGTGTCTGGAGTATCTTTGTAAAATGTTCGGATCAGCTAGGGTCTGTTGAATAGAGCCTTGGCAAGATGTTTCTCTATCATGAAGTCACTCAATACAGGCCCCTGTCATTGATAACTGACTCTTAGCTTCCTGAAAATTAAGAAACTTTGTCATCACTTGAAGTTCAGGACAGATCCAATTTTTCTGGAAGCTTTCAAAAACACCATTGTAACGTTCAAATGGAAAGCACCAAAATGAATGCACTGGTCCATAATCTAACATACAGTCTTTGAAATTCAAATGAAGATGCATGTTTGGTGTGCATTTATTTTCACCATACAGTTTCTCATATGTATTGCAGAATGCAGTGATTTTCTCATCACCCTTAATAACATCATCTATGGTCACAATTGGTTTGAGAAGCAGAAAACATGCAGTGTGGCCAGTGGTGTACTTGTGTAGGGTGGTGATGGAAGAGTAGTGTGGCCAGTGGTGTACTTGTGTAGGGTGGTGATGGAAGAGCAGTGTGGCCAGTGGTGTACTTGTGTAGGGTGGTGATGGAAGAGCAGTGTGGCCAGTGGTGTACTTGTGTAGGGTGGTGATGGAAGAGTAGTGTGGCCAGTGGTGTACTTGTGTAGGGTGGTGATGGAGGGGGCGTGGCCAGTGGTGTACTTGTGTAGGGTGGTAATGGAAGAGTAGTGTGGCCAGGGGTGTACTTGTGTAGGGTGGTGATGGAAGAGTAGTGTGGCCAGTGGTGTACTTGTGTAGGGTGGTGATGGATGGGCGTGGCCAGTGGTGTACTTGTGTAGGGTGGTGATGGAAGAGTAGTGTGGCCAGTGGTGTTCTTGTGTAGGGTGGTGATGGAAGAGTAGTGTGGCCAGTGGTGTACTTGTGTAGGGTGGTGATGGATGGGCGTGGCCAGTGGTGTACTTGTGTAGGGTGGTGATGGAAGAGTAGTGTGGCCAGTGGTGTACTTGTGTAGGGTGGTGATGGAAGAGTAGTGTGGCCAGTGGTGTACTTGTGTAGGGTGGTGATGGAAGAGCAGTGTGGCCAGTACTGTACTTGTGTAGGGTGGTGATGGAAGAGTAGTGTGGCCAGACGCTTGTCCCGTTCACCACCATAACTTGAGGACAAGATGTTCCTTAAGCTTTTCATGTAGTGAAACCTTTTCTCCTCAAAAGGGTCATTGGATTCACATGACTTTAGGGGGCGTGGCACTTGACAGGTGAGTTGTACACTCAATTTGTAGCGCACTTGCCCCGTTCACCACCATATCTTGAGGACAAGATGTTCCTTAAGCTTTTCATGTAGTGACACCTTTTCACCTCAAAGGGGTCATTAGATTCACGTGACCTTGGAGGGCGTGGCACTTGACAGGTGAGTTGTACAATTCAATTTGTAGCACACTTGCCCGTTCACCACCATAACTTGAGGACAAGATGTTCCTCAAGCTTTTCATATAGTGACACCTTTTCACCTCAAAGGGGTCATTGGATTCACGTGACCTTGGAGGGCGTGGCACTTGACAGATGAGTTGTACATTCAATTTGTAGCAGGGTGGTGATGGAAGAGTAGTGTGGCCAGTGGTGTTCTTGTGTAGGGTGGTGATGGAAGAGTAGTGTGGCCAGTGGTGTACTTGTGTAGGGTGGTGATGGAGGGGGAGTGGCCAGTAGTGTACTTGTGTAGGGTGGTGATGGAAGAGTAGTGTGGCCAGTGGTGTACTTGTGTAGGTGGTGATGGAGGGGGGCGTGACCAGTGGTGTACTTGTGTGGGGTGGTGATGGAAGAGTAGTGTGGCCAGTGGTGTACTTGTGTAGGGTGGTGATGGAAGAGTAGTGTGGCCAGTGGTGTACTTGTGTAGGGTGGTGATGGAAGAGCAGTGTGGCCAGTGGTGTACTTGTGTAGGGTGGTGATGGAAGAGTAGTGTGGCCAGTGGTGTACTTGTGTAGGGTGGTGATGGGGCCAGTGGTGTACTTGTGTAGGTGGTGATGGAGGGGGCGTGGCCAGTGGTGTACTTGTGTAGGGTGGTGATGGAAGAGCAGTGTGGCCAGTGGTGTACTTGTGTAGGGTGGTGATGGAAGAGTAGTGTGGCCAGTGGTGTACTTGTGTAGGGTGGTAATGGGAGAGTAGTGTGGCCAGTGGTGTACTTGTGTAGGGTGGTGATGGAAGAGTAGTGTGACCAGTGGTGTACTTGTGTAGGGTGGTGATAGAAGAGTAGTTTGGCCAGTGGTGTACTTGTGTAGGGTGGTGATGGAAGAGTAGTGTGGCCAGTGGTGTACTTGTGTAGGGTGGTGATGGAAGCCAGTGGTGTACTTGTGTAGGGTGGTGATGGAAGAGTAGTGTGACCAGTAGTGTACTTGTGTAGGGTGGTGATGGAAGAGTAGTGTGGCCAGTGGTGTACTTGTGTAGGGTGGTGATGGAAGAGCAGTGTGGCCAGTAGTGTACTTGTGTAGGGTGGTGATGGAAGAGTAGTGTGGCCAGTGGTGTACTTGTGTAAGGTGGTGATGGAAGAGCAGTGTGGCCAGTAGTGTACTTGTGTAGGGTGGTGATGGAAGAGTAGTGTGTACTTGTGTAGGGTGGTGATGGAAGAGCAATGTGGCCAGTAGTGTACTTGTGTGGGGTGGTGATGGAAGAGTAGAGTGGCCAGTGGTGTACTTGTGTAGGGTGGTGATGGAGGGGGCGTGGCCACTGGTGTACTTGTGTAGGGTGGTGATGGAAGAGTAGTGTGGCCAGTGGTATACTTGTGTAGGGTGGTGATGGGGCCAGTGGTGTATTTGTGTAGGGTGGTGATGGAAGAGTAGTGTGACCAGTGGTGTACTTGTGTAGGGTGGTGATGGAAGAGTAGTGTGGCCAGTGGTGTACTTGTGTCGGGTGGTGATAGAAGAGTAGTGTGGCCAGTGGTGTACTTGTGTAGGGTAATGATGGAAGAGTAGTGTGGCCAGTGGTGTACTTGTGTAGGGTGGTGATGGAAGAGTATTGTGGCCAGTGGTGTACTTGTGTAGGGTGGTGATGGAAGAGTAGTGTGCCCAGTGGTGTACTTGTGTAGGGTGGTGATAGAAGAGTAGTGTGGCCAGTGGTGTACTTGTGTAGGGTGGTGATAGAAGAGTAGTGTGGCCAGTGGTGTACTTGTGTAGGGTGGTGATGGAAGAGTAGTGTACCCAGTGGTGTACTTGTGTAGGGTGGTGATAGAAGAGTAGTGTGGCCAGTGGTGTACTTGTGTAGGGTGGTGATGGAAGAGCAGTGTGGCCAGTAGTGAACTTGTGTAGGGTGGTGATGGAAGAGTAGTGTGTACTTGTGTAGGGTGGTGATAGAAGAGTAGTGTGGCCAGTGGTGTACTTGTGTAGGGTGGTGATGGAAGAGTAGTGTGCCCAGTGGTGTACTTGTGTAGGGTGGTGATGGAAGAGTAGTGTGGCCAGTGGTGTACTTGTGTAAGGTGGTGATGGAAGAGCAGTGTGGCCAGTAGTGTACTTGTGTAGGGTGGTGATGGAAGAGTAGTGTGTACTTGTGTAGGGTGGTGATGGAAGAGCAATGTGGCCAGTAGTGTACTTGTGTGGGGTGGTGATGGAAGAGTAGAGTGGCCAGTGGTGTACTTGTGTAGGGTGGTGATGGAAGAGTAGTGTGGCCAGTGGTGTACTTGTGTAGGGTGGTGATGGGGCCAGTGGTGTATTTGTGTAGGGTGGTGATGGAAGAGTAGTGTGACCAGTGGTGTACTTGTGTAGGGTGGTGATGGAAGAGTAGTGTGGCCAGTGGTGTACTTGTGTCGGGTGGTGATAGAAGAGTAGTGTGGCCAGTGATGTACTTGTGTAGGGTGATGATGGAAGAGTAGTGTGGCCAGTGGTGTACTTGTGTAGGTGGTGATGGAGGGGGCGTGACCAGTGGTGTACTTGTGTGGGGTGGTGATGGAAGAGTAGTGTGGCCAGTGGTGTACTTGTGTAGGGTGGTGATGGAAGAGTAGTGTGGCCAGTGGTGTACTTGTGTAGGGTGGTGATGGAAGAGCAGTGTGGCCTGTGTAGGGTGGTGATGGAAGAGTAGTGTGCCCAGTGGTGTACTTGTGTAGGGTGGTGATAGAAGAGTAGTGTGGCCAGTGGTGTACTTGTGTAGGGTGGTGATGAAAGAGTAGTGTGGCCAGTGGTGTACTTGTGTAGGGTTGTGATGGAAGAGTAGTGTGGCCAGTGGTGTACTTGTGTAGGGTGGTGATGGTAGAGTAGTGTGGCCAGTGGTGTACTTGTGAAGGGTGGTGATGGTAGAGTAGTGTGGCCAGTGGTGTACTTGTGAAGGGTGGTGATGGAAGAGTAGTGTGGCCAGTGGTGTACTTGTGAAGGGTGGTGATGGAAGAGTAGTGGCCAGTGGTGTACTTGTGTAGAGTGGTGATGGAAGAGTAGTGTGGCCAGTGGTGTACTTGTGTAGGGTGGTGATGGAAGAGTAGTGTGGCCTGTGGTGTACTTGTGTAGGGTGGTGATGGAAGAGTAGAGTGGCCAGTGGTGTACTTGTGTAGGGTGGTGATGGAAGAGTAGTGTGGCCAGTGGTGTACTTGTGAAGGGTGGTGATGGAAGAGTAGTGTGACCAGTGGTGTACTTGTGTAGGGTGGTGATGGAAGAGCTGTGTGGTACTTGTGTAGGGTGGTGATGGAAGAGTAGTGCGCCCATTGGTGTACTTGTGTAGGGTGGTGATGGAAGAGTAGAGTGGCCAGTGGTGTACTTGTGTAGGGTGGTGATGGAAGATTAGTGTGGCCAGTGGTGTACTTGTGTAGGGTGGTGATGGAAGAGTAGTGTGACCAGTGGTGTACTTATGTAGGGTGGTGATGGAAGAGCTGTGTGGTACTTGTGTAGGGTGGTGAAGTGTGCCCAGTGGTGTACTTGTGTAGGGTGGTGATGGAAGAGTAGTGTGGCCAGTGGTGTACTTGTGTAGGGTGGTGATGGAAGAGTAGTGTGGCCAGTGGTGTACTTGTGTAGGGTGGTGATGGAAGAGTAGTGTAGCCAGTGGTGTACTTGTGTAGGGTGGTGATGGAAGAGTAGAGTGGCCAGTGGTGTACTTGTGTAGGGTGGTGATGGAAGAGTAGTGTGACCAGTGGTGTACTTGTGTAGGGTGGTGATGGAAGAGCTGTGTGGTACTTGTGTAGGGTGGTGATGGAAGAGTAGTGTGGCCAAACACTTGCCCCGTTCACCACCATAACTTGAGGACAAGATGTTCCTTAAGCTTTTCATGCAGCGACACCTTTTCATTTCAAAGGGGTCATTGGATTCACGTGACCTTGGGGGGCGTGGCACTTAACAGTTGAGTTGTACAATTCAATTTGTAGCGCACTTGCCCCGTTCACCACCATAACTTGAGGACAAGATGTTCCTTAAGCTTTTCATGTAGTGACACCTTTTCACCTCAAAGGGGTCATTGGATTCACGTGACCTTGAGCAACACTCTCATCACACACTGGGAATCTCCATGGAAGTCTATAACCCCTGTTCTGTTGTTGCCATGGATTCTTTTGCAAAGAAGCATTTGTTTTCATCACAAACATTGACTTTTTTTGTACACTATCATTTTTCTTTTTGCAATGACATATTTGGAGGAGTAATGCTTAACATAACATCACCTGCATTCTGCCAATGGATCGTCATTACTTCCTATAGATCACTAGGCATACATCAAATGATTAATAGTCATGCAATGAGAGTGTTACGGTCAACAAACTTTTCAAGTGTACCAGCTAGCTACATATAGATCTCCAATTAATTATTAACTATTATGTTTGTCAATTAATAGAGCTACTCACCACGTGGCATATTTTCGATTGATGTCGTGCGTGTAAGGAAAGAAAGGAACTGTCTATGGTTAGTTGGTTGCAATTGCAAAATGCAACGATTGTGTTTCATCCAACAGATTCTCATTGCTGAGTGTATGTTGCTGACTTCAATCTTATCTCGAGGTCGTAGCTAGTTTGTGTCGTTCTTCCCTACCAAGTTTTCCGTAGCACAGCCCCATGCAACTTGTGGTAAATTTCACACACATGCACACACACACACACACACACACACACACACACACACACACACACACACACACACACACACACACACACACACACACACACACACACACACACACACACACACACACACACACACACACACACACACACACACACACACACACACACACACACACACACACACACACACACACACACACACACACACACACACACACACACACACACACACACACACCAGTATCTTTCACTGCAGCGTACTTCTTTGTGACCGCGCCGTTACCATGGCTTCCAGAACGGCTTTTAGTTCGCACAAGTAAGTCTCTCTTGCTTTTCCCCCCTTCGAGTCATGATTAGAGACGTCATGAAAAGGTCAGCAAAATCGGATATGGCGCGGGTAAGAGATTGTGTTTTCATTCACAATTGCTGCTAATCTGTGTCTTTTCTTATATGTAAATAAAAGAGTGGAGTTGGAGCGTAAAAAGGTAAACGCTTCGCTAGGCTTTCTTTACCCCTTTTTCTATACTCTCAGCTAAGAGTCTGAGAGATCAAGGTGGTGTCAAGCGCAAGAAATCCCGCTAACTGCGTAGGCTAGCTGAGTGCATTTTAATTTTTACGGATGACCTTTTTTTTTTGCTATAGCTGTTCTGAGGGGAAGCAGTTTGAAGCGCTGGCCAGCACGACGCGCAACTCTCCCGTTGTCGCGTTGCAATGGATTGCTGAGCAACTCGTGCAGCGAGTTGAAGAGCCAGCAGTGGAGTCTTTCCTCGATAGCTGAAGAGTTTGAACGTTGAATATTGATTGTTGTACGTGTATGTTTTTGATTGTAGTAAATTAAGAATCCAACTAGTATACCATGAACAGAATCGGAGTGCGTACCCAGCACCGTATACGGTGCAGTGTCACAAAGTGGTATACGGAGACATTGTTTTGTGAATCCTTCTAAGCGCACGTGATGCGGTTGAGGATACTCGAAATATGCACAGTGCGAAACTGGTTCATTCCGCAAGTGGGATTCTTGATGCGTAAACTCGAAATATACGCAAAATATCCGATAGCGTATATCCAGTTTTTGGCACAGTGTTTGTGTCTCTGTGTTTTCAACTGACATGCATAGCTCTAGTTTGGGTGCGAGACCAGGTGGATTTCTGACATAAACTGATCCTCTTCTCAGTGTGCACTCCACAAGCACCATAACCTGAATAACCTAGGTATTCGGCAGGAAATTTGGCAAAACCTATTCGGAAAAATCGATTTTGTTTTTTAAACTATTCGATTTTAAGGTCCACAAAAACCTGAAAAATCGATTAATTCGGAAAAATCGATTTTCATTATGCAGAGGAGGTTACACACCCTAGCACGTTCCATTCTCCCAATCCGCATGCAATGATGTTTCATAACTTCTTTGTTCCGCCCACTCTGTACCCATTCTCCGCCTTCAAAGAAGGTATAGCCGTTCGTGCCTCACCCAGGCAGTACTTTATACTGCTATATTAAAAGAATACGAAGACGAATTCTCAATTCGCAACGCGATCATGCAAGTGAATGGTTGCAGCCTCTCCAAAGGCGCGCGTAAGGCTATGTGCTACGCATTCACATCATCCTCTAGTCCTGTAGTATAATAAAGCTTTCTCAACATGCACAGAGAGTTGTCAAAACGAATAGTTCTAGAGAGGACTACAGCGGAAAAACATGGAGAGTACGGAAGCTCAGTCTCAATAGGGTACAGATATGGACCAGTGGCCTCTATAAACATACACACGAGCAGTTGAATGAAATAGAAAGCAGGTGCATTTGACGATGTGAGTGTGTGAGTGTGTGGCGTACATGTGTGTGTGCATGTGTGTGTGTGTGTGTGTGTGTGTGTGCCATCATCACACAGGTTTATTTTTTGCCGCTTGCATAACTTGGTGTGTGCAAGTGTATTGTATGTTAACGTGCATGAGTGTTGTGCATAAGAATATGCCATACGATGGTGTGCAGGTCCAAGTACGCAACGATGCAAGCGTATGTACAACTACATAAGAGTGTGTGAGTCATGCCAGCACGAGTGCATGCACATGTACAATGTGTGAGCTGAAAAATCGTAAATAACAAGCCGAAAACATTGCCAGCGCGATCGTAGTTGAGTGGGCGTGGCGGGAATAAAACGGCATTTAGCATGGGTTATGGCAAATATAGAAAAGCTTTATTTCCCATGTAACTGGTTCTTCATATGACATAGAACCCTCACTTGAGACTGTACATACAGTAGGTATTTGTCGCTACATGCAGCGTGCCACATCAAGATTGGTCCTTTGTACTTGCACATGTCCACATAGGATTGGTCCCTTAGCACATGCATTGTGTTCCCATATAGGATCACTCCTTTGTACATGCATCTTGCATTGGTCCTTTGCATTTACATGCATCATGTTCCCGTAGGATTGGTCCTTTGTACACACACTGTGTTCCCATATAGTATTGGTCCTATGTATATACATTCCATCCTCATAGGATTGGTTCTTTGAAATGCATTGAGTTCCCATAGGATTGGCCTTTTGTATATGCATGCAACTTGTCCCCGTAAATTGATTCTGTGTACATACATCCTGTCGCCATAGTAGTGTTCTTTTGTGCATTCCTTGTGTCCCCATCACTGTGCTACAGCATTTAGTATGCAGAGTTGTGCAGAGTCTGCATACCAACCATATGCAGATGGGTATCATTGAAGTGTCCATATGCTGACGTCTGCATATGGACACTTCAATGATACACATCTGCATATGGTTGGTATGCAGACTCTGCACAACTCTGCATACTAAATGCTGTGGCGCAGTGATAGGATTGATCCTCTGTATGCATACATCATGTCTCATAGATTGAACTTCAGTGCAAACATCATATCCCCATACCTTTCTACATGTATCTTGTCGCCATAGGATTCATTTTGGCCCTTTGTACATGCATTCTGTCCCCATACATCAATCCTCCATTGATGCATCGTGTTCCCATATGATTGGTCAGTTTGTATGCATCATGTCCCCATAGGATTCATCCTTTATACAAACATGCATTGTGCCCCATAGGATTGGTCCTTTGTACATGCATAGTGTCCCTATAGCCCTATAGGACAGTACTGGTCTTTTGCCATGCTGGCCTCTATAAACATGCACACGAGCAGTTAAATGGAATAGAATGCATGTACATTTGACAGTGTGTGTGTGTGCCATTATTATCATACAGGTTTATTGTTTGCCACATTTATAGCCAATGCGGCACACTACATGTAGCTACATGTACCTATGCACAGTTCTAATATGAGGGCTCTATGTCATGTACAAAAAACCAGTTACATGGGAACTCAGCATGCACACACAGTTGTCAAAAGGAATAGTTCTAGAGAGAACTACATGCAAAACTTTTGATAGTTTGCATGGAAGTGATGTGTCCACATCTAGAATTGTACAAATAAGCATTTATGGATGAGTGCACATGAACATCATACACGTTGTCAATTTGGCATTCCAGCAAAATAGAATTTTTAAATGAAGGCTCATCAACATCAGGCACAGAAATTGTTTATTGTTTCATTGTATGTTACACATCAGTGAACAGTATACCAATTAGACTTACTTCTTTGTTACGTTAATTGGGATGTCTATTATGTTCTCTGCTGTAGGGTGTGTAACCTCCCCTGCATAATGAAAATCGATTTTTCCGAATACTTTTAAAACACTAATCGATTTTTCAGGTTTTTGTGGATCTGAAAATCGATTTTTCTGAATAGTTTAAAAAACAAAATCGATTTTTCCGAATTGGTTTTGCCAAATTTCCTGCTGAATACCTAGGTTATTCAGGTTATGGTGCTTGTGGAGTGCACACTGAGAAGATAATTTATGTCTGCACTGAAATCCACCTGGTCTTGCCCCCAAACTAGAGCTATGCATGTCAGTTTAAAACACAGAGACACAAAGGTCTACAGTAGCATGCATGTGTTTGCCACATCGAGTTTAATAAATTGTATGTCTTTACCATGCACTTGTACATATCCACAGTAATGTAAACCTAACCATCCAACACTAACCACGGAGACCAGACATCACCATTATAAACTCACCCCACAACACCTACAATCACGCGCTCCACTTATAATCATCCCACAACACTCCATTCCCGTTCTCGCTAAATGCATATGAAATTTCCCATTAGTACGATTGCGTAATGCTCTCTAATTCCTCCACATACTCAAACAGAGCGCGCATACTTACTTGAAGTGGGTGAGAAGTC
The DNA here is from genome assembly GCA_013339895.1 of Ephydatia muelleri. Taxonomy (NCBI): domain Eukaryota; kingdom Metazoa; phylum Porifera; class Demospongiae; order Spongillida; family Spongillidae; genus Ephydatia; species Ephydatia muelleri. Next base: position 3,398,281 of record JABACO010000021.1, read on the forward strand.
TGTCATTGTTTCACTCGCTAGCGCAATACTCAGATATGTTCACTTCGTACCACTGTACAATAAAACAATGCAATACTAGTACTGGTACATTAATTTATTGCTACTACACATAACCACAACTCGCGGATCGTGGCATATACTAATGAACTTAGTTACTTATTTGAAGACGACGATAACTGCACCGTACACGCTGTATATTTTGTATCCCCAATTGATGCTGTAATGGGACCACAATCAAAAACTCTCTATTCAAATTTCCAACCAACCTTATATACCCCGCACCTCAAACATTGCACATAATACAACATCACAAGCTAGGTCAGCCCGAAACCCTATACTCGAAAAGGACTAAAACAACTTTCCCATGAACTGCACCTAACATGATGAGATGTACACATACACACACTACATATGCTCTGCCTTCTTTAAGCTTGCTCTCAAGCTTTAGTACCTATCTGGTTGTCTCCTTTGTCTTGTGGGGTATCGTCTCTGCTCTTCTGGCAGGTCTTCTCTTGGCAGATCAGGAGAAGTAATTATGTGGTCAATCTGGGGTGCATTCCAGACATCAATTGTGGGATAGTCCTTTGGTGGTACTTCATTGTATTGACGCTGATTCCTGTGCTGCAGTCGATTTATGTGAACAATCCGTGTTCTTGTTTCATCTGTGATTTCCATATTGATGTCATTCTTGACAGATTTTATAATCCACTTGCCTTCCCATTTACTTCCCAGCTTACTAGATTTTGGAACTGACAGCCAAACAGTGTCACCTTCTTTAAAAAATCGCAGCTTGGCATGAGAATCAAAAGAAGTTTTCTGAGCAGCTCCAGCCTGTACCATATTTGCATCCACAAAATCACGTAGTTCTGCTAGTTTTGCTTGCAGATAGTCCTGGTATGAGTTTGTGTCAAATGCAATATGAGGCGATAAATCGTTACTCCTTGGTTCTCTACCAAACATGAGTACAAATGGTGAGACTCCAGTTGACGTGTGTACTGCTGTACGATAAGCATAGAGCACCAGTGGTAGATAACGCTCCCATTCATAGTCCTTCTCTACATATGCTCTTAACAGCTGCAGTAGTGATCTGCTCACCCGTTCAACCATGCCGTCACACTGTGGGTGGTAAGCTGTGGTACGACATTTGTTGATTCCAAATGCTTCCAATGTCTGTTGAAAGATGGTACTTTCGAAATTGGTACCTTGGTCTGAGTGCAGAATATCTGGTATTCCATACACTGCAAAAAGACGTATAATCTCAGTTGTGATCCTATTTGCAGTCTGATCTGGAAGTGGAATAGCCTCGACCCATTTTGTAAAATAATCTTGTATCACGAGCAAATATATGTTGTTGTTGACTGATCTCGGAATTGCTAACACATCCACTGCTATCATCTTCCATGGTCTGCCAATAGGTATGTTGGTCATTGGGGCTGGGGTTGGGGTTGGAAGTTTTGCTTGTTGACAGACAACACACTTGCTGCAGTACTGATTGACATCTTTTGCCATATTAGCCCAAAACGCTTCTTGCTTCAATCTTTGCAAGGTTTTCTCTATTCCTTGGTGACCTGCAGATGGAGCATCATGATTCCTCTGTAGTGCTTCCCTTTGAAGACTTTCTGGAAGCACTGGTACTGAAATCACATCCGAGGCTGGACTTGGAGCATATCGTCTACATACTATGCCGTCGATCAATTGCAGCTGTGACCAGAGCTGTCGATATCTCCTGAGTGGGTGCTGTCTCCACTTTCCAGAATGAGTGAGGGTTTTCTTGCTCAGCAATGTTGTACAAACTATGCCAATGGCATGGTCAGCTCTCTGTGCCTTCCGCATATCATCCAATGGTTGTCCAGAATGGGTAATAGCTCCTACACTGCGCCTAGACAAGGCTTCTGCATTTCCATTCTGCGATCCTTTCTTATATTCAATCTGGAAATCATATTCTTGTATTGCCAATGCCCAACGGCACAATAAACCTTCCATTTTCTGAGCTGACAACCATTGAAGTGGTGCATGATCTGTTGTAATGTTGAAAGGGCGACCCAATAAGTAATGTCGAAACTGTTTCAGAGCATATACCACAGCTAAGCATTCCTTCTGTATTACACTGTATTGCTGCTCTGATTTGTTGAGGCTTCGGCTGGCGTATGCAACGACATGACCATCCTGTTCAAGTACTGCCCCAAGTCCAACGGCACTCGCATCAGCTTGCAGAACAACAGTACCTGCATCTTGGTCAAACCTAGGGTAAGCCAGTATTGGGGCCTGCACAAGATTTTCCTTTAGAGTCTGAAATGCTGCATCACATTCTGTTGTCCAGTTGAATGGAGTGTCCTTTTGAGTGAGAACGTGAAGTGGAGCTGCTATTGCTGCAAATGCATTGACATAACGCCGATAGTAGGATGCTAGACCCAGGAACTGGCGAACAGAATGTACATCATGTGGGGTAGGCCATTCTTCCACAAATTTGACCTTGCCTGGATCAGGCATCATTCCAGCACCCGAAAATGTGTGTCCCAGATAGAAAACTTTGTCCATTCCAATATGACACTTTTTCCCTCGAAGTGTTATCCTGCTCCTTGAAGTTTCTGGAAGACAATATTCAAGTGTTCATTGTGTTGGCTCTCATCTTTAGAAAATATGATGACATCATCTATATATGTTCTCACAAACAACAGCCCTCTCATTACTGTGTCCATCAGGCGTTGAAATGAGCTGGGAGCACCAGTCAGGCCAAAAGGCATTCGTGTAAACTGGTACAGTCCCATTCCAGGTCCTGGACAAAATGCTGTCTTTTCTCTGTCTTTTGCATATACTGGAGCTGCCAGTATCCTGACTGGAGGTCTAATGTTGAAAAGATGGTTGCTCCTGCCATGTGTCCTTGCACCTCATCTGGCAAGGGTAGTGGGTAAGCATCCTATTTCGTTCTTTTGTTAAGCTCCCGATAGTCAACGCATAATCGAATGTCTCCAGACTTTTCTCAACATACACAGCAGGTGCCATCCATGGACTACAGCTATTCTCAATTATGCCTTGCTGTAACATGCTCTTGATTTGCTCTTCTACTCAGATACTGTTCAGGAATGCGACGTGGTGGGACTCTGACAGGTGAGCCTGTTGTTGGGATATAGTGGTCTGCATAGTCCGTTTTTCCTGGCAGTGTTCTAAACAAGGTTTTGAACTTGCCCACAACCGTCTTTAGCTCAGATCTCGGACATTCTGGTAATTCAAAGGAGGCCACCAAGTTTCCAAATTTTGGAACAGCACATTCATCAACCACATCTTCATTCTGGCTTCTTGTCGCTGCTGCAAAATGAGAAGTACTCTTTGCTTTCTGTATGATGGGCAGGAGTGTTGATAATCCGTCTGGCTTATTGCGATTGTTATTGTTGTAGAGAACCTGAACAGGAGAATGGGAGAAGTTCAAAACCAATCCATGCTTCTGCATGAAGTCGACCCAAGGATCACTAAGGTAATCAAGTTATCCACTACGACAAAGTTGTGCTCTATTGTTCTGTCACCCACTTGAATAGGTGTTACGTAATCAACAATCTTAAGCTTTTCACCGGCAGCTGTCACGAGTTGAATGAGTGTCGTGGGCGTGATTACACGGACATTTTCTGCTACTTGTAACGCCGCCTTTCTCACCAATGAGATTGAAGAGCCCGAATCCAGCAAGATGTTCACTGTTGCTCCGCCTAGCTTCCCCGTTAATGTAACAACTTTACTTTCAATGGCTGCTATTGTAACTAGCTTACTTACAGCGGGGCCTTCACAAACTAATGGGGACGCCTGTTGCCCTCTACGGACGTCCCGTTGTCGTTTCCCTGCTCACGACAATTCCGAGCCATATGTCCCAGTCGTCCACACGAAAAACATTTTGCATTTCCTTCTCTTTTCCAGCATTGTCGTTCAAGTGTCCTGATTGTCCGCAACGAAAAACATTTTGCATTTCCTTCTCTTTTCCAGCATTGTCGTTCAAGTGTCCTGATTGTCCGCAACGAAAACACCTGACTCTCCTTTCGTCTCTTACCGACAACGCAGCGACTTGTTCTGTTAACAGTGTTATTTGGTGAGCGAGTTTCTGCACTTGTGTTTCCTCTCTCAGCTTCTCTTCCATCGCTGCAACAGTAGTGCTCCCTTCCTCTAGTGTCATCAATGTTCTTGCTCTCTCCAACGCCGTATCCAAATCCTTTACGTCACCCGCCGCTCTTAACTGCTTTGAAACAACCGTTGGTAGTCCTTCCATAAATTGGTGTAGCAATAGCGGAGAGCGTGCAGTTGCATCGAGACCAGGCATCGCTTGGTCCAATAACCGTTTGAGTTCGTAAAGGTACAATGATAGTGCTTCTCCCGATCGAAGTCTGCGCTTGAGAAATCCGTCCATTGACACAAAGCTTGCCGGCACCATCCTTTCAATCATCTTTTGTTTTGCAGCACCGTAGTCTCCTTGCTCATCTTCACTGAGCTCCATCCATGTTGCAAGCGCTTCGCCCTCCAGCAGAGTGGGTAGCTTCAAGACCTTGGCCTTTTCGTCCCATGCATTTGCCTTGCAACAAATTTCAAAGCGTTTGAACCATTCCCCCGCATCCCCACTCGCGAACGGCTTTGGTATGCTTACGTGTCGTTGCTCCGCCATTCTGCCTCCTCTGCGCTAATGTTAAACCGTTCTCTGCTACCAATGTAATGGGACCACAATCAAAAACTCTCTATTCAAATCCTTATATACCCCGCACCTCAAACATTGCACATAATACAACATCACAAGCTAGGTCAGCGACTCGAAAAGGACTAAAACAACTTTCCCATGAACTGCACCTAACATGATGAGATGTACACATACACACACTACAATGCACATTAAATATTTTGTATTATATTACTATTTATTTTCTCAATTCAGATGTCGTTATGTATGTATAAATAGTAATAACAACAGTGACGTAGTTATGTGTATAGCTCTAATTATGAAATATACTCAATTGAAAATCATATCCGGATATCGGTATAAAAAGATATTCGAATAATGGACGAATTGTCGATGCTGACGACGAATACCTAAGTACCTCCGAATGGAGAAACAGAAACCGGTTATTTCGAATAGATAAAATTCACTAATCGATTTTTCCGAGTAATGCTAAGTTGCTATCCGAACGGATAGGTTTTTGCGAATATCCGAATAACCCGAATAACCTGATAACCGGTTACACACCCTACTCTGCTGTGATGATGAATAGTGATTGGATAATGTGATTGGGCTCAGCCCAGGATGGGCTGGGGGTACAAAAATGAGTCTAGAACAAGGAAGTATGTCCAATCACACTGTCTGGTGGCAGGCTAGGTTAGGATAGGTAGTACCACACCCACCAAAAATTATAGTCTCTGATCTCATGCACTGAAAATGCGATTGGGCTCAGCCCAAAAATGGGCTGGAGGTACAAAAAGAAGTTTACAATAAGGAACACTGTCAGGTGGCATGCTAGGTTAGGAAGTGGTGCCACACCCACCAAGTATTGTGTTCTCTGCTGTGCAGATGAATAGTGATTGGATGATGCAATTAGGCTCAGCCCACGAATGGGCGGGAGGTACCAACAGGAGTCTAGAACAAGGAGGTATGTCCAAGCACACTGTCTGGCAGCAGGCACGGTCAGGAAGTGGTGTCACCACGGCTGTCTGCTCTCATTGAACGCGTGGAAAGAAAGCCCTACGCCCCAAAATATTGAAATGGTTGCGTAATCCCATAGCAACGACCCTGACAACCGAAGTCCTTACACCGTGCTGTGCACGAAGTAAACCAAATGCAACAAACACCTAAAAGCCATACAATGAGTGCGAGGCACCTCTGACCTTTAATACAAAGCACAAATCACGTGGTCTATCGAATAGCACTGCTGGCTTGGGCGCTCGAAAGCTCTCTACTTGCGCACAGCTAACTCCGACCGCGTGAGTTCAGTAAAGGATAGCGACTCTCAGGAACTGAAATAGACTCAGACAAAACTTTCATGGTTAAGTGGACAACATGTGCTATCAATTTTTTGTAAATACTAGTGTCTACGAATTTTCTGAAGTAGTTTTCCAGCCTTTTGAAATGGGCCATTTTTACGAGTTACCGCGGTATTATATATACTTGTGCCATGATACATGAAACACAAGGAAATAATACTATACATGGCAAATACTGTACGAGTGAGTTTTGATCATCTAATATGCTGATAAATTTTTAGAACTTTTAAGAAACGTGGCCAAACATGTTGGGTCACACCATATACATGTAAGAAGCCTTCTGCACTGCAGGATTTTACAAACGTGGCCTCCAATTTTTAATATGACTGAAAATACAGACCTCCAGGCTGGTTTAATAAACAAAATCCAGGTTGGTTTCCACCACAAACCCAGTGCCTTCAAGACTTTTCCATCCTGGAATTGAGTATCCAGTGTGGAAACGCCTTTTAACCACCCTGGATTCATCAAATAAAATCCACTGATGGTAGAGAATTCATCAATTTCCACCCTAAACGTTTTAAAACTTTATTCTGTGATTATTACTAAATACATTGAAAAGTAGGGGGTGAGGAGAACTATGTCTTTTGTTTCTTGGTTGGAGGGGGTATAGCAGCCACCATGTGTGGTTCAATGCTTAACAAATGTTCCTTTACGATGCATTGCAGCTGTTTCACCCGGTCTTTTATTGACACAATGCCAAGCTAAGTTGAGTAAACTTGGCATGTATGGACTGCTGCGACATAGTGCTGATGGTCAGAACACATTGTCTCAAGGGCCCTTCTTGTGGCATACCCTCGGATTGAAAGAGGGGTTGCCATCTCGTCACTTCCAATAATGCAAAATAGACAAGGGTAGCACCCTATTGCATGGTTAATTATGTTTTGCATGACACTTGCATTGAATTTGTGGCCACATACCACTTGCACCAGATAAGCCATACATCTTTGACAAAAACTCATAGTCCCCGCACATGAATATCTTGACAGTGTATTGCCTATTGATAATTTATACACTATTTGCTGCATATTAGTTAGAACTTCCTACCTACCTCCGCTTCATTCCATGCAGATGTTCGACCTGGTCTTTGAAGCGAACTAAAGCCACATGAAGGTTGGTGACACTATCACCAGCTTCAAAGCAGCAAAAGACACAGGTGTTGTGAACTGAGTTTGGTGCAGCAACATTCACAATTTGAAAATTCATTTTAAATGTCCCGCCACCCTTATCTCCTCCAATTTTTAGCCACACCTCACTGGCTGGTATGTACCCATCGTGCCAGGTAAGTAGTCCTGCCCTGCACTGAAATGAGAATAAAAATTATAGTGTTTTTACCTTTCATTTTCATCTAAGAGGCGTACAACCATATCCACCAGATGTGGAGTGTAAACCAAAGTTGATCCTTTGACTTCCTCTCCACCAGAAGGAAGTGGAAAAGAAAAGGGGGCAATATCTCCTTTCAGGTTATCACCCACAGAAATCTGGCGCATTCTCTCCTCCCCAGCCAGACAAATCCCTGATGATTTGAGCCACCTGGAAAAGCAGCAGTGTTTTGTTTTTGCTGCATTTTCATGTCTTACCTTCTAAGGAGTCTCAATTTGTTCCAGGGAATGGCAAGACCGGCTTTTATTGCCAATGTCTCAGCTCCAATTTCAATAGTTGACAAGATTCCTGCCTTGTCTAAAGCTCTTCTCTCTTCATCACTGAGGGTGAGCACCTCTCTCTGAATAAGGGCCGTGGCTCTCCTGCACTGAGAACACTGCGTATCATCTGCATTTCTGAGTGCCTTGTCTTCAAAGTCCTTGAACTGGCTGCTGTGGTTTGTTGGCGGGATTTGGTCACCTGTATGAATGTCATTGGCTAAAGTGAGGTTAAATATTATATAACAGTACTAGTGACACTAAATGCACTTAGCTGCTCCTCCAGTAGCCAGTTTTATGATACTCTTATCAGGACTGGTAGAGACAGCTCTCTTCAGAATTCCCGCAACTGTTCTTTCTTCACTAGCAGTGAGACATGATGTACACTCGTGCATGCCCTTCGTAACTATGGGCCTTCATTTCTCTGTTGCATTTCACACACAGAACCAGTATATCATTCAGCAGCATAAGTATCAAGTCTGGTGCTGGTCTGATATGTGATGGCACGAGGTGAGCATCTGAAGAGCAACAGTGACATTGCAGTGTAGTTGACGTTGCTACTCGCTCCACAATGCATTGTGCACATGCAAGTGCACCACATAGCAGCTCAAGAGGCTGTTGTAGAATTTTAAGACACACCGGCAGGTCAGCTGCTCAAGGATGGAGGGATTGTTCTGGCTTGACACTGGTGGATGATGCTCAAAAACAGGATGATGCTCAAAAACAGGAGTGGGAGCAATCTCCTTAAGGTATTTAATAAGCATGTTGGGTGGTGCACCTGGGAGGCGGCCTCTTCCAGCAGTGTGCCTTCTGAGTGTTCCACTTACTTCAAAGTGCTTGCATACCTGTGTATTATTTCACCAATGATGCATTTGCTAGTTATTACTTATTTACCTTGCATTCCTGATCACTGTGCATCTCCCACTAAAACAGCTTCACAGAACACCTATGATGGACCACCTCTGTCTTTGCAGTGATGGCTCTGTGCATTGAGCGTTCACAGCAGCTGCAAAAGCTCACTGGGTGTATGTGGACATTATCTTCTGACGTGTCAACACCAAATGCTATGTGCAAAACACTTTGCACTGGAAACTGCTAACAGTCTTTTGTTTGCACTTTTTTAGCCTTTGTCCGCATACCCTGCAGTGGATTGCTAGTTGTTGGATGTGGTAATCCATCCTGTAATCATGTACATGGGCTTGTAATTAGAAAATGTACCGATTATTCATAAGATACACACCTAGTTTTTGTGCCTACAGAAAATTCGCGGCATCTTCTGGATCATAAATTAATGTTACCTCATCTCTGCTCTAGACACAGATGGCCAACCTACAATCCAATTCAGTTCCGGAAGACTGTAGTACTGAATCACGTAACCACTCTGCCAAGATACGTGCCGCGTGGTGTTGAGAAACTCGCTGCGCGTGCTGATGACGTGTGGATTAACATTATGCGTGATGAGTGGTACATAAAGGCATGTTGTGATGGCGTCTGAAAAACTGTTTTTGCGTTTATTTGAAGTGTTAGAAGGGCAGTTTTTAGCTTTGAAACTTCAGGCAGTTTTAATTAGGAATGTCTTCATGTATATTGGATAAATACCGTAATATTCTAATTGTCAACCCAGTTTCCAGCCGCATACAACCGTGTCACACCCACCAAATACAATGTTTGTTCTGTTGTGCATTTGAGTATTGTATGGATATCGCCAGTCGGCTCAGCCCAGACATCGGGTGGCGGTACACTGAGATGGTATTGTGAAACTAGGCACTTCATATTGTCTAATTGTTGGTAACTTAGGTCATAGAGCGAAATGTTGCCTACTTGTAGGGTAAAAAACACTATAATACATCGCATACAACACATACATAAACGGAATGGAATGAAAAGGTTTAATTGAAAATGGAAAGAATTAAGAGGGAAGTATTAAATCAATGATTGATTGCTGTGTGGGGAGCCCTGCACCGCCATATATCCCAATTCCGCCTCTTCCAATTGTGCGAGAACCACGCAGCCCAAAATTTGTGGCTCTTTGAACGGCAAAAGAAAGCTGTGGTTTGGCTGGTGCATCGGTATCAGCAACACGTACTTAATTGACCTTTGTCGAAAACCCAATGTCAGAACTCTTCTAGTGATTGTTGTAGCAAACGGTTGTGCCTGGAATTTTCTTATATCTACGAAGAGGCGTGCGCCTACAAGGGAACGCGCGCCTCTTCGTTGCGGTGTAATCTAATTAGATTGGAATATGGTGCTGAGGAATGTGGTGCTAACTTCCAAACGGTCAATCGGACGACCCGTTGACCAACCAACAGGTCGGATGGTTGACTAACGGGCCGCTCAACATTCATATTTCAGTACCCACTGTCTGATTTGTGTGATTAATCCACGCTATATAAATACAATGCTGGCCTGTTTATACTATTACATCGATATTGTACTGTTCCCATTCAAGCTTCACAATCTCATGTGGTCTATGTTTGTGATTGAATAATGGCATATCACAATAGGCAGAAAAGGCTAGCACTGGGATAGAAAAGCATTGCACATCCAAATATTATGTTTGAATCAGGATTGGTGTTAAATATTGTGATAACACAATTAAAAGACTGAAAGTTTAGACATTTGTAGTTGATAACTTCTTCAATTACTTGGTTGATAAATCCTCTCCAATTGTCACTGTGCAATATGCTAGGAAGTCCATATATTGGGAACACCCTCTTCAATGCATCGGTATAACAAATCAGTGTGCATGAAAACGGGAGTATCAAGGTGCCCGCCAGCCGCTAATAATGGTTCACTTCGTTAGTCTAAAGTGCTTTATTTGATTAGTCTAAAGTGCATATGGATTGACTGGACTACCAGACAACACGTGGCGCATGCGCACAAAGCAACCTATCAGCTGAAAGTTAGGGAAAGTTTTACACAACAAGACAGATAGCCGGGCTTTATAAAGGAAGATAATTGCTAATCCAAGTTGAAATTTATAGATCCCAATTTTGGCTAAGCAATCTAGAATGAAGTTTCTTCTTCAAGTCCTTCTATTGCTGTTGGCAGCTGCTTTGGTTTCAGCCAATGCAAAAGAGAAATACAATATATATCTGTACAAAGGCAAGTTAATGTCCAAGCCACCCAACACGGGATACCCTGGGACCGCTACCCAAACGACACCCCCTGCTGGCACCACTCCTCCGTATGACAACAAAAAGAAGACGAAAGTCCTTTACTGACCGAACCGATACGTAACAATTAACACATTAAAAGTTGAACTAGACAGGCTTCATACGTGCATGCACGCGTGTATATACATGAAGTTATTGTTTATGAATGGTTATTCAGGTCATGATACATGCCAGCAAAATTAAAACAAAGGGCATACAACTGATGTACGATTGTCTTCGCATTAATCAGAATATCACAGACTAACATGAGACCGACATCACTTTCTGGGGCAGCAGGGCTGACGTGTATTTGCCCTGCGGGCAAAAAGGTTTCGAGAAAACAGCAGACCTCAATGCAGTTGTAGGTGTATTTGGAAATAAGAAGAAGACTCCGAGCAAGTTTATGGAATATATATACAACTGAACAAATATCGTACGATTAACGTAGAAGAGCTAGACTAGAATTGGAACTGCATGTTGGCAACCTGTTTCTCCAGCAGATGCACAGATTCTGGGCAAATCCTCCATGCTGTACTCTTCCCAGCCCATTAAGCACTCATGTGATCTTATCTTAATTGCGCATGTGTGTTTAAACGTCGAATCGTAAAAGCGCTAGCCTGACATGCAGACGGCCGACAGGAAATCCATAACCAACTTGGTGGACCAAAGATGGTGATTCGCAGAATGTTGGTTAGCTTGAGCAGCTCTATGGTTGATAATTTGTACATACATCTTCACTGTAAGACACATCATTTTTGTCTCTCCTTAAAGAGATAATTTATTTTTGTGTCGAAATGCATAGGGTTCGCATCATTCAATTTTTTTTTGTTCTTTTCTTTATTTCTTTTTTTTTTAATTACGCGGGGCCTTCACCCTTAAACTGGTCTGTAAATATTACACCCTGCAGAGCACATGAAGGTACGCATTGCGTACAGTATTTACTTTATAACTCGATTAAAAAAAAAAAACGGGCATCCTATTTGCGTTTGTGGTACACCATAAAGATCCTGCAGTGTACGCATGAGCAGCAGTTACGGCCACTATGCAACGAGTAGAATAACCTATTATAATGCACGCTATTGGTAGCTATGGATGTCGAACAGCATGAAGTAAATAATAACGCGAATACTGGATCAGCCGCTTTGGGATAAGAAAAGAAGGAAAAGAAGAAAGAGCTCGAAATTAACAAAATAATTAACTGGAGGAGCGTTGGAGTGTGTGATTAAATGGTTTATAATCTAAAAGAACAAGTTACATCCTGTAGCGGGGTTGTCATGGGATCACAATATGAGCAATATGACTTATATACTAGTCGTAGATACATGTAATGTGCAGTAGAACGAAGCAAACTTATATAAGATACTTGTTGTAATGATAAGTTGGCAAGGGGCGGTGGAGAAAGAGATTTAAGTAGGATGGAAAACAGACCACTATACTAGCAGGATTCTAATTGACTGTTGGATGCGGGCACGCTGAACTTTTGATCGCGCTTATTCCATGACATCAAATTAACAAAAACGCATCCTCTTCCAGATGGAGGGTTTGCGGTGTACGAACAAGAAGGTTGGGGGACTGCCATGCAGTATGTCAGTATATAATTTGGATGTACAGTTAGCATGGTATTTTAAAGAGCCATAGCGTCTTCGGCTCATTATAAATCACTTACCGGGGCGTCTAATTACGCCTCGTGTGACTAACTCGCAAAGAAGTCACTAAGATGCGGACTGGTTATGGCTACATTATAATGGCAAAATGCATATAGGTAATACTAACGCAATTGACAGCGTAAAATAGACACAATGACACGTTCCGCCGAGTTGTGACGAAAGCAGTCGGGTGTGTGCATCAGTGCCACCTGGTTGCAATAAGCCTAACATGAGAAAAGAATTATTGTCACGAAAAATTTTGATCCCCCTTAAAGGTTAGTCCAGGGATCCGTCCGACTCGACCTATACGATTTCTGAAACGTTCCGCGCATGCGTATGTTTGCCTTACTTCTTCCCCATGGACTCCCTGTATACGTGACCTTATCCTAACCCTTAAGGGGGCTTGTCCAAACAACTTTTGGAAAAATTAGCGTCATTGTGACGTTAACATATTAACCCCCCCCCCCCCCCCCCCCTTAACGTCTTACTCAATAAACTTTTCGTACGCGTCTCGTGGCACCTTGTAAATGTGTTGCACATCTTTCAATACTCCTCCGAAAAATGTAGTCTGAATAGACATAACTGCTGCCACTAGAGTCAACGCTGCTTGCAAGCTAGATGTTTCGCAAAACTTGCGGACAATAAAATTTTCTTAGCGTCATAGCCTAAACCCCCCCCCCCCCCCCCCTAACGTCACAATGACGCTAATTTTTCCAAATATAGTTTGGACAAGCCCCCTAACTGAACCTAAAGCAAAGTCCGTTGATACGAGGATTAGTTGCCCTTGTCAGTGACCTGCAGCGCTTTCGCAGGGCTGCCATAGGCCAGCCGGCCTGACAGGTCGGAGATCTGGCCTGACCTGTCAGGCCGGACCTAGTTCTTTCTGTAATCTCTGGCCTCTTGGAACTGGTCGTCACGTGGTGCTTGACCTTGGTGCCAAATTACTTATTAATATTTATTACCAAATACAAGAACAAAATGGTGTTCAAATGATGTTTTTAGCCTTAAAGCTAAGACTGACGAACCATCCAATCTGGAGTGAAGGGAGGAGGCCAAGTGTCAAGTGTTCCTGAGATGGATCAGGAAATGTGGAACGTCTGACAATTTTCTGCTAAAGTCTATGATTCACGTGACAGTAACGCCCACTTCCGGTCATGCCATTCTTCTGAGGGGGTTTGTCACGGAAATTTCGGTCCGCTGAAAATTTTGGTCCCGGACCAAAATTTTGGTCCGGTCGGACCAATTTAATCTGAATAAAAAAAGGTCCGTGTCCAGAAAAAAAGGTCCGGAGATTTATTTCTAACGTCCACGTGGTTGATACTCAGTTTGCGAGTGATGGCGGAGTTTAAAGAAATAGTTGACGATGGTTCTGATTGTGATGATCTTGTCGAGGAGGCCTATGCCTATTTAGTGTCGAAGAAGTATCCTGAATGTGTCAGTGAGACCAAAAAGAGGGTGATACGAAGAAAGGCTGTGAAGTTGACAATATCTGTTGAAGGAGAGCTATTGTATAAGCACAAGCAGGGAAAGGGAAAGGTTAGTAGCGTTAAATTAATGACATGTATGTATGTATGTATGTGTCCAATAAAGTAGCCATCATTTACGCAGAAGGAAGTACTGTTGCGTTACATCCAGAGTTTGGAAGAGCGCCAGATAATCCTACTGGCATGTCACATTGATTCCACTTTTGGTCACATGGGTAAGACCAGGACACTGTACAGGATCAAGGAATGATTCATGTGGCTTGGCATGGTTAAAGACGTTGTTAGCTTGGTAAGCTCCTTATTCAACTGGTACTCCTTTATGTTTATATTTCAAATTCAGTATTTCTGCAGCTATCAAAATGTGATGTGTGTCAACGCATGAACAGAAAGCTAACTACTGGAGTGCCTGAACTTTATCCCATTCCAGTTAAAGCTCCCTGGTATATGGTTGGCATTGATTTCATTGGCCCTCCCAGTTGCAAAGGACGGAAGTCGCTACATCCTCACTATCAGTGATTATTTCACAAAGTGGGTTGAGGTTGTACCTACGGTCAACAAAATGGCATCTACAGTGGCAAGTCACTGTTTAAGGTTAGCATATGTACTGACAAGTATTTATTTTCATGTAGGTATTTGTACATGTAGCTGTGGTTTGACTAGTTTTTGGTGTAAAGCATGCTTTAACCATACAACTGATCATATGTTCTGGTGAGTTCTAGCTCTTGCATGCAATATTTATAGTCATGTCCTTACTTTAACTACAGGTCTTTATGCGAATGGGACTACCACGTGTGTTGCTTTCAGACAATGGCAGCGAGTTCTGTAATGCACTGAATGACCAACTATCAGAGATGCTGGGAATTAAGAGGAGGCTAACTACACCATACCACCCTCAGGTTTGTTCCATGAATGCTGTTGTGTAAGTATACATATCGAAATGTGTACACACAAACTGACGTCATCCAATCTCTCTCAACTCTGACTTGTAGGCCAATGGTCTTGATGAGCGCTTCAATCAGACGCTTCAAAACATGCTGGTCAAATATGTGTCTTCAAAGAAGGATATGTGGAGTCACTACCTAGACACTTGTGCCTTCGCATATAACACTTCCCAACATGACTCTACTAAATACACACCATTCATGTTGATGTTTGGTCGCCGAGCAACTCTTCCGATTGATGTTTAGTTTGAACGGCAATGTCCTGAAGATCTGTGCAAGACATATTGGGAACTTGAAGAACACCCCTATCCTGCTGCATTTTCAGAGCATGCACGCATATTGGAAGAGGCCAAAGGCAACATTATCGCTGCGCAATTGAAGCAGAAAGAAGTGTACGACAAAAAGCACTGCAAACCAGGCCAATTTCAGTGTGAGCAGTTGGTTTTGCTGAGAAACTTCTCCCGTAAAAAGTCAAGGGTGGTAAACTGACAGAAAGATTTCTTGGGCCGTACACAATCATTAATGTGCTGCCACATGGTGTATATGAGATACGCAATGAGGAAGGGAAGACTGCTCGTGCTACTGGCAGCCACTTTAAAATGTACAAGTCGAGTGATGCGTGTTGTATTGGAGATGAAGATCAAAGTTTTCACAAGGAGATTGTGTAAGTAAAGTTTTATTTTAGTGTGTGAAGATCATACAATTAAGAGACATTGTCAGTCTGCAGCTGATGCATTTCCCACTGGTGACCATGCGAGTTCTCCTAAGGATGTAATAAGTGATGTCATGCATGTAAGTTAAAAATACATGGATGTATGCAACTCTTAGCAACCATGGGCATTGTTTAAAGGTTGCTCCTTCTGGTATTCTGGCAAGCCCTCATCCTTCTGTTGAGAATGGCAATGTGTTTGAAGGTGATTCAGATAGTCATACAGGAGCCAATCAAAAGGTTTGTCTCGTATATCCTTTTTCACTTTCTTAAAATAGACTTGGCATAGACCATTCATCATCCTGTAATCGCACCCATCAATATGACTGTGTTGAAGTTGGTGGCGTTGATAGTGATTGCACTGTACTGGAGGATTGTTCAGTTTCTGAAAAAAGAGATACCATTTGTAAGGTAAATTAATTTCTGCGTATAGCAGAGGAAGTTACTACCTATAGTACAAACAATTACACACCCAGTCAAAGCTTCTGATCATTTTTATTTGGATGGCACTCATTTATTAATTTCAAAAAGCAATATCACTGCCATAAGGATTTTATTTTTGTATGATACAATATTAATGCAAACAACTCGTATAATGTAGTACGATTCAATGCAACTAACAATTTCTTTATTTCCACATATACTAGTTTTCTTAAACATTCCTTGACCCCCTATCCCACAGGTGCAGTACTATGACAGGAAGTTCAGTTGAATTAGTATTCATCCTCCATAAAGGGTTTAAGGGTCTATTCAGAGCCTTGCTGTCTATCACATTACATGACAAACAACCCCATGCTCTGTGCATTGTGTGTGTAAACTGATGATTTACTTTTTTTTTCCAACAGAGGAAGTGCCCTTTCACAGGTGAAATGAAAGTGGGCGGTGATTGGCTTACTGATGAGCATATGTTCTATGCACAAGAGCTTCTCAGAATGCAGTTCCCCAAGATTGATGGATGGCAGAGCACTCTTCTAGCACAAAACAATGGATTTCTTCCAGCCAAGATGGATGCTATTCAGATTCATATAGTGTGGGACTCCCACTGGGTAAGGTCAGCACGACTTGGTGGTACAGTCACTCTTTTTGACTGTCGTAAGGCTAGAAGTCATTTGTCTTCAACCCCAGTTATGCCAGGTGTACAGAACATCAGTATGTGAGAGTGGGGGGAATTCATTCATAGCTGTGAATGTTGCTACTGTCCAAAAGCAGTGTGGCAGTGATGATTGTGGGGTTTTTGCGATAGCATTTGCACTGCACTCTGCCCTGGGTCACTGCCTAGAAGAAATTGAGTTTGACCAGGCTACTATGCGAAACCACCTCCTTAAGTGCTATACTACAAGAAACTACACTCCTTTCCCACCAGGAAAGTCAAAAGAGCATGTCACACCTGCATCATGAATGTAGATGTGTTTTGCAGCAGCTGCTGTAGGATGCCTGCCACCTATGGGGATATGGTGCAGTGTGGTCTGTGTGAACAGTGGTTTCACATCAAGTGTGTTGGCCTCCACTCTCTTCCATCTAGTGCAGAAGAATGCTCTGTACATAAATCTTGGTGTGTTAATGAACTTTACCTTTACTGAGTATTTATATACAATGAGTTGCACAAATAAACTACTGCAACTAAGCAGACATCAGGGCCAATTGAGACAATTGCAGATAACCTTGCTGGACACACTGTGGCCTTGATATACTAACTCCAAATGGTTTTCGTTCTACGAGTAAGGAGTCCCAAAGCATCACTTGCAATACGCTATATTGCATTTAATAGATGAAATTATAACAGATCAAGAGGAGAGCATCCGTGGTTATAAATTCACTTACCACTCAATCCCGCCGATGAACTCAAGAGCTACAAACATAACTAAATTTAGTTACCGCATGTATGTACTACAGCGATTACTGTGCAAATGGGAGTGAACTTTATCATAGACTTAGAAAACAATGTCCGGACCAAAAATTTCAGGGCGGACCGTATTTTTCGAAATTATCGGTCCGGGCGGACCAAAATTTTCAACGAAAATTTTGGTCCGGGACCAAATATTTCAGGACCCAAATTCCAGTGACAGGTTACAGCACATCCGCAAGTGCAATGTGGTGATTCAAATGCCAAGTGCTCCTGAGATGGGTCAAGAAATATGGAAAGTCCATTTTTTGCTAAAGTCTATGACTCACGTGACGGTAAGTGTAGTGCATTGAACTTAATAATTAATTAACTTTGGTGTGTTGATTTGACCACGTGCTTGTATCGGTCTTGTGAGTTTGTGCAGTTTCGAGAGAACTCTATATTGGCGACGAGGGTGGGATCAATGGCGTCTAAAATTGGGCGCCTGGAGGAATTTGGTTAATACAACGGACGATTAGACCACCTACGCGGAACGTCTTGAACACTTCTTCAAGGCGAACAACGTGGCTGAAGAGAAAAAGAAGGACACGCTGTTAGCAAGTATTGGAGGGAAAACGTTTACTCTGCTACGCTCGTTGACAGCACCTGGAAAGCCTGGTTATAAACAATATGGGGAGTTGGTGGGGAAACACCTGAAGCCAAAACCCATCGTAATCAGTGAAAGATTTCGATTTTTCAAACGAGATCAGTGGGAAGGGGAGAGCATCAAACAATACGCAGCTGAGCTTCAAAAACTCACAGAGCATTGCAATTTTGGCCCAGCGTTAAATGAAGCTCTCAGAGACAGGTTGATCTGTGGAATGCGAAACCAAACAGTTCAGAAGCATCTGCGCGTAAAAACAGATCTGGATTTTGCAAAGGCACTGGAGATAGCCGAAATGGAGGAAATGGCCATGAAAGATGCAAGTGAACTACAACTACAAGCCAAGCCTGAGCCGGTCCATCACATAGAGAAACCTGCAAGAACCGCAAATGGAACACGCTCAAAAGATCACAAGAGTATACCTAAGGAGATTCGGTGCTGGGTGTGTGGAAAGAGTGGTCACATAGCCAAAATGTGTAAAAACAAAAGGTGGGTACAAGGGAGCCCTT
Organism: Ephydatia muelleri; assembly: GCA_013339895.1. Classification (NCBI taxonomy): domain Eukaryota; kingdom Metazoa; phylum Porifera; class Demospongiae; order Spongillida; family Spongillidae; genus Ephydatia; species Ephydatia muelleri. The sequence continues at coordinate 3,416,851 of JABACO010000021.1, forward strand.
TTCAACAAAGTAGGAACAGACAAGCCCATGCAATAAGTGAAGAAAGTGATTCACATTCCGATAGTGAAGTAACAGGATACATCAAAGTTGTGACCTGGCTAAGGGTAGACTTGTTACGGAAGACTAGGGGAAATAAGCCAATGCTCATAACAGTTGCAATGAAAGGAAAGGGACTCGAGATGGAAGTGGATACAGGTGCTGCAGTATCCATTTTACCATACAGGGAATACAAAGAAGCTTCAACCACTCGGCATTAAGGCCTTCCAGAGACTTACTCAGGAGAACGGATTACACCCAAGGGAGAGTTGACGGTGGATGTGGAAATCAAAGGAAGGGTACACCACAAGCTACCTTTGATCGTAGTTGATTCACCGGGGCCACCATTGCTAGGATGGGATTGGATACGGGTTGTAAATACAGAGTGGAAGGACATCAACCACATGGAACTGAAACAGGAACAAAAAGCAGAGAAGGAAGAAAGGTTAAAGAGACTGAAGGAACAATATTCAAGTGTGTTTGAGGACTGCCTGCATGCTTGTAAAGCTTCACAGACAACTCAAACTGCAAGTTTGATCTTAAACACGATCGCGACTAGTAAGTAAATATCGTACTGTTTAGGGATCATCCTATTTCATACTCCTTTTGAGCTTCACATTATCTGACCTCTCTCTGTCTGCTCCAGCCTAACCCATAACATGTTTTTATTAATCTATTGTCAGTAGTTTAAACTTGTTAGGACAGCTGGTTTCTGAATACATACATGTATGGGAACGTTTCTGCGAAATGGGACCTATCCTAAAAATGTATAATTATAATTATAATTATATAAACATGTACCACGTTTGAATCGCTATAAGGTCCGACCGGTTATGCTATCAAGTCATCTTTTCATCACTTCATACTACTTTATTTCTCTATGTGTATGTTTAATTGGTGACTTGCACAAGCTCATTGCTGATGGTACGAGGTCCGATATCACATGGGGTTCAAAACTGCCACATCTTCAGGTAGGAGCGTTCAAATCGCTTCAAATTCTGGGTGTACGTAGAGGTGTATTTTTACTATTGATTGTTCTGTTCCTTAATTTTTACTTACGTAAATACAACTCAGTGTGCAAAGTTAATCCGTGCCAATGATTTTCCCCATACTTACAACGGTTAGCCAAATTATTGGCATGAAACGACCGGGAAAATGAACTTAACTTTGCACAGTGGTATTTCTGTAAAGTAGAATGTAACTAACAAAACAAATCAATAGCAACAGAACCCTTCTACGTAGGCACCGAATTTGAAGCGATTTGAACGCTCCTACCTGAAGATGTGGTAGTTTTGGCCATGAGATATCGGACCTCTTGTAACATTGGCACTGAGCTTGTGCAAGACACCAACTTATGGATACACATAGAGAAATGAAGTAGTATGAAGTGATGAAGAGATGACATTCATAACGTTAACTGGTCGGATGTTATAGCGATTCAAACGTGGGGCATGTTAATATATATATATTTAGAATATGCGCTACAGGCTGGTGATTCCGCATCCGGCCGAACCCATAGTCCTAGGATACGGTGTTCCCCCTTAGGATCGGCAGTCCCCCCACTAAATACTCTCGGCTCCATAGCTAGTTCCGTTTGTAATTAGTCTTCTGCTTCTATGAAGTCGGTACATATGACCATTGACTTGCAGTGTCTACATTTGGGATGTGATCAGGTCATGTAAACATCTAACACAGCCTGTATCAAGGTCAGTTGTACAGACCATGCCATAGAGATAGATCTGTTCTGGTCCCGCCACCTCGTTTTGATGGATGTGGAAAAAGAAACAACTGTCTTTGGCCTCTATTTCAGGGTTATACCTTGGGGGGTGAAGATGTCCCTTCCAAGAAACACGATGCAATGTGCATGCACCAACATTTTTTGCAATGCTTTGAAACTGCTATTAAGATGACTTGAGCTGCATTGCAATTTTCAGTACCGGTACGTCTAGGTGGCATGTGTGGATAATTGTCGATATGTGCATGGTTAACGCAAACGAGTGCAGAGCGTGTGAGTTCTCGCGTGTGCTTTGCGTGCGTGCGTGTAGGTTCTCGCGTGTGCTTTGCGTGCGTGCGTGTGGGTACTCGCGTGTGCTTTGCGTGCGTGCGTGTGGGTACTCGCGTGTGGGTACTCGCGTGTGCTTTGCGTGCGTGCGTGTGGGTACAAACGAGTGCAGAAGAAATAAACTAAACTAAATTAATTGATTGATAACAGCAATAGAAAATTGTTTAGAAACATGACAATGCACAGAAGGGTTGGCGTTACCATCACGAGTCATGGACTACAAGAAAATCGCCAGACTTTCCACATTTCCTGACGCATCTCAGGAACACTTGACATTTGAATCACCACATTGCACTGCCACAGGTGGATGTGATGTACCTCCCTCAGAAGAAAGGTGTGACCGGAAGTGGGCGTTACCGTCACGTAAGTAATAGACTTTTGCAGTAAATGGTCAAACTCTCCACATTTCTTGAACTTTCCCAGGAACACTTGACACTTAAATCACCACATTGCACTTGTGGATGTACTGTAACCCCCTCAGAAGAGTGGTCTGACAGGAAGTGGGCATTATCGTCAAGTGAATCATAGACTTTAGCAGAAAATGGTTAGACTTTCCACATTTCCTGACCCATCTCAGGAATACTTGACACTTGTATCACCACATTGCACCTGTGGATGTGCTGTAAACCCCTCAGAAGAGTGGCATAACCGGAAGTGGGTGTTACTATAGAGTTCTCTCGAAACTGCACAAACTCACATGACTGATACAAGCACGTGGCCAAATCAACACACCAAAGTTAAATAATTATTAAGTTCAATACATTAAAGTTCCTCCCTACTTATCCACTTCGTAACGTGCAGGTGTTTTTATCACTCGGCCACTTCTACTGACTCTTTGTCCTAGGACGCCTTTCCTTGGACTTGATTGCACCTCCTCTTGCTTCTCATAATTGTTTGCCCTAGCTGCTCCTTGTTCTTCTGGGTTTTCTACCATCTGATTGTTACCTTCCTTCCCTTGTTGCACAGGAGCATCCCCCTCAGCACTTTGTTGCACAGGCACATTCCCCTCTTCTCGTTCTAACTGCTGGCTTCCTTCGTGACTGGCATCTAGTAGTGGTGTCAGGTCATCTCTCTCTGGCAAAGCAGCCCCTTTGGATATATCTGAAATCCTGGTTGGTCGCATTTGTTCTGCATGACGCCTCCAAGTGTTGCGACCGCCGTTAACCTTCACTTCATATGAACGTGTTCCATTTTTCTGTGCCATAATGCCTGGCTGCCACTTTTCTTGACCCAGCCTATAGTCCCGTACCACCACCATATCTCCTTGTTCAATTTGCTCTTTACCATGACATCCTCGACTGGAGGCTTGTTCAGCTTGTTTGTTCAGAACTCTTCCTGTTACATCTGGTCGTATCAAAGACAACCTGGTCCGTAATGTTCGACCTAACATCAGCTCCGCAGGTGATGTATTCGTAGTTTCATGCCTTGCATTTCTGTAACTCAGTAGGAACCGCCCCATCCGTTGACTTAGTGTGGCGTTTGCATCTTTCCTCGAAGCCTTGAGAGCTTGTTTCATTGTCTGCATGAAATGCTCAGCTAGGCCATTCGTGGCTAGGTGGTATGGAGCACTAAGGATATGTTTAATGCCATTACTCTTCATGAACTTCTGAAACATATTTGACACAAACTGTGGACCATTGTCTGTTACCAACTGCCGAGGAATGCCCCACCGACCAAACATCTCGTGCAATGCTTCTATGGTGTGCAGTGCATCCGAGTCTTTCATCACAACCACTTCTGGCCACTTAGAAAATGCATCAACCACCACCAGGAACATGTAGGATTCGCAACGGGCCAGCGTAGTCCACATGAATTCTCCTCCAAGGTCCTTCCGGGTATTCCCAGGGATGTACTGGAACCAAATGCTGGTTTACCTTCATCCTCTGGCATCCTTCGCAGGATTTGGTTGTTGCTTCAATTTCCTGATCGATTCCAGGCCACCAAATATACCTTCTAGCTAGGGATTTCATTTTGACAATGCCCAAGTGTCCTGCATGCAGTTCCTGTAACATTGCACTTTGAAGTGACCCTGGAACCAAGACTCTCACACCCCACATCACACAATCTTGTTCAACTGACAACTCGTGCCGGCTGGACAAGTATGGTTCCATATACTTTGGCACGTCTGTTGGCCAACCTTCTCTGGTGTACCGCAATACTAGTGATAGCGTTGGGTTACGATGAGTCTCCTGGGCCAGAGTCATTGCGATCACAGGTAAGTGCTCAAGGTGCCTAATAAATGCATAGTCACCCAAGTCTTCATGTGTTTCTTCTCTGTCCTTCCCCTCCAAAAGCAGTCGGGACAATGCATTGGCATTTTCATGCTGTTCAGTATCTTGGTATTTGATTGCATAATCATACCCTTACAAAAACGCCGCATACCATTGGAGGCGAGCAGCTATTGTCACTGACACCAACCGATCTGGTCGTAAAATGGCCGTTAGAGGTTTGTGATCTGTCTCCAACACAAAATGTCTACCATAAAGGTAGTGGTGGAACTTCTTGATGCCCCAAACCAATGCTAGCGCCTCCCTGTCAATCTGTGCGTAATTTTTCTCTGCACTATTAAGAGTACAGGATGCGAAGCCAATTGGTTTCTCTGTACCATCAGGGTATGTGTGTGACAACATGGCTCCAATGCCATATGGACTGCCATCACAAGCCAACTTTAGGGGAACATCTGTGTGGAAGTGTGCCAGGACCTGATCTGAAGTGACCCTCTGTTTTGCTGTATTGAAGGCTTTCTCAGTCTTGTCTGTTCATAACCACTGTACCCCCTTCTTGAGTAAACCATACAGTGCTTGTAGTTCTGTGGCCAGGTTGGGCAGAAACTTATGGTGGTAATTTACAAGCCCGAGAAATGCTCGTAGTTGACACACATTCTCAGGGTGGGGAGCTGGCATGACAGCTTCCGTTTTGGTTTTCATCTTATGAAGCCCATCTTTGTCAATTGTGTGCCCACAGAACTCTAAACTGTCCTTCAAAAATTCACATTTCTTCAAGTTCACCTTTAGCCCATACTTGTTCAGCCTCTGCAAAACCATTTCTATCTCTAAATGATCCTGTCCCCCAGCAACTAGAATGTCATTTAGCATACGTTGGGTGCTCCATTGCCTACTGCCAGATTGCTGGCACTGAGGCCACCCCGAATGGAAGCCTGTTAAACTGGTAAAGGCCCTTGTGTGTTTATCGTTAACAGTTTGCGGCACTCATCTTCCACTTCCATAGATCTGTAAGTAGGCTGTTTAAGGTCTATCTTACTGAATATCGTACCTCCGTTCATTGTGGCAAAGATATCTTCAATCTGAGGCAACGGGTACCTTTCAACTTGGATCACCGGGTTCACTGTTACTTTATAGTCTCCACAAATTTTTGCACTGCTACAATCGGGGTCGCCCACTCACTCCAAGTCACAGGTGACAGGACCCCTACCTGTTGTAACTTCTCCAGTTCCCTTTCTATCCTAGGCCTCATTGTGTACGGGACAGGTCTTGCCTTCACAAACCTTGGAGTTGCATCTGGTTTTAGGGTCAGCTTAGCCTTCATTCCTACTAACTTGCCTAGGTCTAACGCTGATAATGGAGAGAGGACGAATACGAATCCCGCAAGGGCAGTCATTAACTACGCAAGTGCGAAAGATTATTCGACTGCAGCTGCTTGTGGGTTTACTATTCCCAACACACTCATGTGCAAGTGGCACTGGGATAATTTACGGGGTAGTGAGCTGACGAAAGCACTATATAAGGCCATCCCCAATCACTGCTTAGCAGTGCGCGAAAACTGCGACAGGTTTTACGAGTTGCTGCGTAAGTGCTGCAGCTCTATCGCTAGTAGATGCAATTCTGCAAAAGGCTGTGAAGAAAGATTCATTCTTCATAGCTCAACAACTGTTCATGCTCAAAAATGTAAGCTCACGAGTTACGATGACTGCGTACAATTGCTAGCAGAGTTTGAGAGCATCACGCTTACACGTAACGGACAAGAACAGGAAATTGACAGACTGTACGAAGAAATTAAACAACTTGGCACATTTAGAAATCTTGGGTCAATCAATGGCAAGCTGTCCCCACGACCCGCAGAAAGAAAACTAGGCCAACGCATGCAGGTTCCTGTCATTCATTATTTGCCATTCATTACATACTGGCGAGTAGAACAATTCCAATCTTTGACCACTTCTACTGATCCATCATCAGGTGCATGTATTACTGTTTCAATTTCTGCTGATGAGAAGATATCCACTACATTAATTATCATATGCTGTTGAATTAATGCAATGCTCTGCATGACAGTGCATGTAAGGAGTAATATTGAAATATACTTTTGTCAAGTAAGGTGGATGAAACATGAAAAGTGTGATTTATTTTAATTAATTAATTTGTAGCAGAAAATGCGCACATGTGATGCATAGTGCTTATTAAACATCCAATCAATGTTTCCTTGTTGACTTCTTTATTCCACATTGTCCTCTGATTGTATATCCAATACAAATATCATCTAAATTCAACGGTGACATGAGCAGTATGATTTATCAATTAAATCAATTCATTTCATGCCAACTAACCAATAGATTTATGCCGTGAAGTTTGCATTGCAAACAAAACACTCTCCAAATATTCATCCCAATTTCTTTGTTCCGTATTGCACAAGCAAGACTGAACTGTCGAATTGAGCTTTTCTACAAGACCATTATGGTAGGCTGATTGCTCTGTTCCAAGTTGTCGCTACAATTCAGTATTAACAGTGTTGATGAATTCCTGACCTTGGTCTGAATGATACTTCTTTCCCCTTGTTGTCTCAGGAAGTGGCCCAAATATGTCAATTCCTATCTGTAAAATTTTAACAACAAAAATAATATTGCAAAACAAGGGGAGACTGAAAATTGACGACAACAAATTTGTAGAAAAGTTTTGCTTCGTGAAAGGTTTTTGGTGATTATGATAGCCCTCTTTCAAGTGAACGCAAATATAGTTTCAGATTGACTGTATCACGTAAAGAATTTTGAGAAACATGAAATTAAGTTTCATTGACTACAACGTGTTTAATCGCATAAAGTTTCTGACACGCTGCATAAGTTTAATGGGGCTAAAAGTGTTTTGCTCCTGATTTTTGTTTGTACTTAGTGTCCGGTCCATCTCGTTGCAGTGTCCAACAATAGTCTGCCAGCATTAATGGATTCCAGTTGCCCTGATACCGTTTTTCCATTGTGGCAATGTCCTGGTGAACATTTCTCCATGTTCGTCATTGACTTCTCCAAGATCTGTGGGGAAGAAGTCCAAGTGTGAATGCAGGAAATGAATCTTCAGTAATATGTTGCACTTCATGGTTTTGTATGCATTAAGAAATTTGTCAATCAGCTTAATGTAGTCATTGTGCGTCTTTGAGGCTTAAGCATGTACTCTCCACAAATGTAGCAGAAGGTATTACGGCTGTTGCGACATTGGCGAGACATTTCTGCTGTCACCAATCGTCCTAAGTCTCTAACTGGCTTACTTCAAACGTAACTTACATTAGAATGCTATGATTTGAAACAGTCGCAATAAAATACATACAAACTGATATCAATGATATATTTAGGCTATCACCTGCGTATGCGCGCTGCTTTTATAGCCCGCTTTTCAGGCAGCATCTATGCAGCCTAGGTATGTCCGGGCATGCCCAAGCTGTATCAGTTCCACCATAAGTTACGTAACCTGCCCATAGTACATGCCTGGACATGCCTGAGCTAAAAGGCATCGTACAACGTGAGCGAAATATATAGACTTACAAATGACTAGAAATGGCAAACAAATTAAGATTTCAAAAAAAACGGTATGTGATCAGGTTAATTTGAAGGTGATTTTCGTGATCAGCTAGCAAATATCTAGAAGATACACCCAAGAGTGTCCAAGAAGCAAAATCTCTGTTTTGTCCAGTGTATTTAATATAATACGGAACTGTAACAAAATAATCACACATCTACAAATTTTTGAATGGTGTGTATCACAGATCAAATTATTATAGCCGTTATGCAATTTACATATATCCAGAATTCAGGCTCAATTGGTATGGGATGTAGAACGGATCCAGGCTTAGTACACTTGGCGCTGGTATCTTTCACATTTGGAAACAAAATCTTTCACTTCATCTGTTGTATTCGGTCTCCAGTAAAACCTTGCATTTATCTTTTCAAGGGTCTTCTTTAACCACCCAAGATGGTCACCTGTAACAAATACCGGGTGTCCGCGAAAGAACGCAATGCTTTTGAACGGGAATAACTTTTGATAGGAGTAGGAAAAAAATCTAATATTTAGAAACTAACAACTTGAGGTTACATGTCACAGCTGTTTGCGGGCCAATGTTTTGTGGACACCAGGTTCGTTTTCCGAAAAATTGAAATGATGATGTCATGCCCTTAACAACAACCGTGACAACCGAAGACCTTTGGAACGTGAGCTCACTCGAAAACAGTGATGAAATAAACGCCATGTTAACACCCTACAAGGAAAGGAACACCTTTTTTCTATTTGTGTTGCAAACCACGAGGCGTAGTGAACTTGCTACGGCAAGCTACGGGCCTTGAAAGCGGGTTAGTCTTAGCGTACCTCTTCGATACAGAAGCGATTCTCCACGCCTGCGACAATAGGAAATGAGAAATAAAGGTTGCTTCGTAAAGGGAACTAAAGGTACTAATAGATATTTGTAATGGTTTGTAGCCACAGTTTTTTTTTTACAGTGATCAAACATACTAAAAGTAAGTACTCTATACCGGTCAGCGCGTCTTCATATGCATTAATTCACACTGCTTAATTAACTTACCTTTCCTCCAGTACATAACAATGTTTGTTCTGGACTAGTGGAAGCCAGTTTTTTCAGGACCCTTGACGCCATCTTCACCTCCACTTTGGTAGGTAGAGTACTGCACTAATGCGTATCAAAGTCACCTGCCTTAACATCCCTCTTGCACCTCTCACATTTCACCATTATGTCCTTCAATAGTGTCTGGAACAAGGGTGGTGCTGGCTTGAGCTGTTGCTGTTGTGGTTGTATTGGTGACTGCATGAAGCAGCAAGGGCACTTCACCTCACTTCAGTTAAAGAGCATGAACCAATGGACTAAACAATCTGTACAAACCAGTGCTTTACATGATAGCTCCAGAGGTTGGCACAGTATATTTAAGCAGATAGGACATTGCTATTGTTCTATGATAGCAGGGTTGTTCATGTTCAAAAGTGTCTGATGATACAGTGAGTACAGTCTTGGTGGGGCTATCTTCCTAATTTCGGAAATGATTTTATGAGGGCTGTTTTTTGCTGGACGGCCTGTTGTGGGAGTGAGATTCACATGTATGGCTTTTGGTGATCTGGGATTGCAGATCTGAATGAAGATAAATATAGGTACACACGTATTAACTTGTTTAGACATGTAAGTAATATCACAAACCTGGCATTCCTCAGCAGTGTGTTTCTTCCACTCATAAGGAATTGTACTAACAGTGTAGTGAGAGTGCTGGCATTGTGCTAGAATGCTTCGATCCATAACTTGTTTGCATCGATAACAGAATTTTAGTGGGTGAATATTGACAGCATCATTGTGAGTATCAATACCAAATACTGAATGTAAATCTGCTGAAAACTCTGTGCATTGGTATGACTGCCTTGCTTTCTTATCCCTAGGTGCCACAAGCAAGCGACCGCACACCCTGCATCGCTCCTGAACTTTGTTTACATGTACGTGTTCCATTTAAACCGCACCTATTATTCATAAAATACACACGCCGTGTAAGGCGTTAAAAAAAACTGTGGCTGGTTCTAATCGTTTTCAATATGTCTTTTGATCTGTCCTGTTGATGTTTATAACTTGCTTACCGAAAACCTATTGTCGCCGTCTGTGCTACGCACGATCAAAGTACCCCCTCTCGGATACCGCCTCTATCACATGGACGAATAAAAAGGATGCGCGGCTATTAGAGCAATGTTGTGCGTCGTGCGCATAGGTAATTTTCTTAACTGCGGTGGTAGGGTGTACGAAAGAACGAATTAGCTCAAAGCGATGACTTGAAAAAATGTGGATCACAAGAAGTACGATTTATAATGAGCTCATTGAGTAATTTTTTTTTACAGCCATTCTAAGGTATACCGTAATGTCCAATTATCTGAATTGTGTCCAGCCGCTAACAGGAGTGATGTAGGCAAATGTTTTACATCATTTTATAACGATGAATAATTAACTTTAATAAAAACCACAAATTAACAATTTTTAAAGTGAAACCCTGTTTAGACACCCGTTTTTCGAAGCCAAAATCAAAATGATCATATGTCATTCACCTCTTAAACTGGAAGTACGAGGCAACACCCATTTCACCTCGGTTACACATGCGCACTAGTTACACTTCATTGCATAAGCACCAAGACTAGTGACGCAACCATTGACGCACCGTATTAGCTCCACCCCCTTCAACTTGCACATTATCACGTGCCACTGAGTCCAACCCCACATATGTCCCTCGAATTGCTTAATTCTTAATTGTTTTATTCAGCGAATAGCGAGGGGGGGGGCAAGAAAATCTGTACGGACCCCATCATCCAATATTGTAGAGTTTAAAATGGGGATTAAGAATCTGTTTTCAAAATTAAAATCGGACTTTAAAGAAAAAAGATATGATAGATTGAAAAAAGGGGCGTAGGGGTGGACCCCCTGCTAAAATTGAATTTAAAAATATTTAAAGCGAATTCATGTGTTTTTTATCTTTCTTCTTTCACTTCGAATTCACGCGGGAGTTGCAGGAATCTATTTCTCTCAGCAAAAGGATTTCACTGATATCCCACACGCAATCGCTAGACACTCACAAATTCGGCAGCAAACGATTTTAACATTTAACCCCCTAGTGGCAGCTTTAATAATTAACCAATGATTGAACGTCGTACTGTAACTGAATATGGATTGTGATAGGTGTGGCAAGCGCTTAAAAAGCAAGGAATTCATTAACGTGCAACGGCACTATTAATCCGATTTGTGCAAAAGGAAATTTACCGCAGCGGTTAACCAGCATCAAATGCTGGAATCGGAGCCCCCTGCAGATAAAAGGCAGCGACTCCTGTGCACGAGCGCAGCAAGTGCGGCTTGTAGTACGACTACAGGGATACCCGTTGGCGTTGCACTGCATGAATCCATTGCCATAGCGTGCGTCCCTAGTGTATCAGATCAAAACAAGTTGTTGCCTAAGCCGTTATGACTGGGGTATTTGCCTGATGTACCTGCATTTGCAGCTCATGGAGTGCAGAATTTATGTATTCATTGTTATTTCAGTGCTAATTTTGGTTACGCGTGAGTGAGAAAGGGGCGTAGGGGGGTGGTGGTACCCTCATTAAGAAATCTGATGATGGGTGTTTAAGAAATATTTTTTGCCCCCCCCCCCCCCCCCCCCCCCCTCCCTCGGCGAATAGCCTAATAAAAATCTAAAGCTTTCCTTGTGAAATCATAGATACTAGTAAATAGCCGTTCCTGCGGTTGCTTATCTCTCGCTTTTAGAAATGAACTAGCCGTATTACTACCTCTTCGTAAATGAAAACATACACCCGACCGTAGGTCATTCATACAGGCGGTGCGCATCAATTAGCGTTCTTGCTACGTGTTGAGATTTGCCTTACGTAGTACAAAACCACACTGAAGAATGTCTTCGATGCAAATGGTTGGTGTGTTAAAGGCACGAACGACTGGGTGCCTATTGGCATACAGTGTACGTACGGGTACACGCACACATGATGCAGCTCATGCATCAAGCAAACTTTAGATGCACCGGTATCGATGTTCAAATATTGACATTGGAAATTGCTGTTCTAAACCCTTCTACATTATAATAGCTAACTGGTATATGCCCGTTATACTAGAGAAACTGCGTGTATACTGCCTATAGCTCCTACTAATATTGAAGCCTAAGGGTTCTTAGTGCGCTGTTGAGTTACTGATGTGTGTGTGTGAAAAAAAGTGCCGAACTGTTCGAGCATTCTTTTCATCAGTATTCAATGTCATAGGAACTGTAGATATGGCTCTCAACTGGTATGTATGTGTATTTGTGTGTCATGTTCAAATCTGTGGTGTGTGCTAAGTCTAATCCGTTTTAAAACCAACGTTGTTCATTACGTAAGAGAGTGAGCAGTTTCACCGACATCAGGATGCCTCTAACTGGGCATGACTTATAAAATAATACCACCTAATAATTATCTCAGATCTAAATGTAATGTTGAGATGATCTTCAAGTGTCAGTGAATTCTTATTTGGTTGTTTCATGCAAATTAATACAGTTTCTATATACTTTTTACAAACAAATATGCACATCAAACACAGACAGGTACGATTCTACACTCTTCAGAGAATGGCTCTGGCAGTTGCTCTAATTAAGCAAATGCTTAAGTTGGAGAACAGGTCGAAAGAAGCCTGTGACTTTGGCAGAGACTTGTGGATTGCAATCTGAGCAGCAACTTATGCTAAAAACAATGAAGCCTCTTTACCCCAAGCCCTAAACATTTATTTCGTGTTGTATGTGGTTGTAGTGTTGAGTAGCTTTGAAAAACATTCACATGCTTCCTGATAGAGCTTAGTATTATAATACTAGTCATTTGCGTGTTTCAAAAGTATTATTCTCATGCAATGGAGCAATCTGCTTATATGCCTGCTTGTCACTAAAGAGCATGTCATTTTGTCATGGAAGGATGAGCCAACAACTTCACTCACAATTTAGCTGTTAAAAACCCATGTTTGGTACTTTTGTTACTTTCTACTGTGTGGTTGTCCAATCCAAAATACTCACCCAGTGAGGTTACCCTACCCATCACCTAAATACTGATGCAACACTGGAAAATACCTTGCAACCTGATTAAACGCACTTCATACATGCTTGCATGCATGCAGCTACGCAAAATCACATGCCATATTAATCATCTCAAAACACCTACCATATTGTCACTCCGCACCCGGATATCTAAATAATTTCAGAATAACCATAAAATCACATCCTTACACACACACACACACACACACACACACACATAATGCAAACACACACAAAAACACACACACAAACACACATGCGCCCACACATCACACACAACATACACAAATGCACACACAAACACATACATATACAAACACACACACAAACATAAGCACACAAATGCGCCCACACAAATGCACACACAAACACATACACAAAAAAAAACACAAAGTAAAACAAAAACACACACAAACTCACATACAAACACATACACAAAAACACACACACAAACACAAACACACACAAACACACACACAAACACACACACACAAACAATGGATACTCCAAAAACTCAAGGCTTTCTAACCAACACACACATCACATACCAACAACCTAAATGTAATACTTTGCCATAGTTTGAATGTAACTGATTATAATCCCATTTCTGACTTAAACGTACTCTTACTAGTGTCTGATGCAGTGTCTTAAGAACGAACCCACTAGATACATGCTTGCAGCTACGCAAATTCACATGCAATATTTATTATCTCAAAACACCTACCACATTGTCACACCCCATGCAGAAATAAATACATAAAATATTCTTAAAAACGTTGAAATGTTATATCTTTATGCACACACACACACACACACACACACACACACAAACACACACAAACATACACACACAAACACACACACAAACACACACACAAACACACACATACACAGAAACACACACACACAAACACACACATACACAGAAACACACAGAAACACCACACATACACACAAATACACATACACACACAAACACACACACACACAAACACACACACACAAACAGACACACACACAAACAGACACACACACAAACACGCTGTGGGTCAAGTTACTACACTGCAAAGTAGCCATCATGTTACAGAGGGTGCTTGCCATAGGGTTAAAAACTCTACATTCGTATATGTATAATGGATTTAGTACAAGGGCTTCATTGCTAATAAATAGTCTATGGCATACTTTCTAACCACAATGAAGAGCTAGCCCTTGCAATGCATTTCTTCTATGTTATTGTGTTAGGAAACTGACTTCCTTATAACAAACCACTCAGCAAATTTTCTGCCAAGGAAAATATTTGCATGAGCTGTTTCTGTTTATACGAAACCATCAGTGGTGTGACCTCGCATAACAATGGGATAAATTTTTATTTCTTTATTACATGCAAGTATGAGATGACAATGCACTACATGACAGTACTACATATTATAAACGACGTACAATGTCTATAGCATACTGTCCCCCCCTCGGAGCACTACTTTATAATGCATAGTCCCTTGTGAGAGATGTTGTTCAAAGTGCAAAGTGTGATCATTACAAACGTTTTGTAGGAGCACAATCAGTCTTCATGATTTGGCTGTTTTATAAAAACATTATTTTGACTAAAGGCTAAGATTGGGACTGTGTTACACTTTCCGCTGTGGGGATGCAAAATCATGTTTGTGGTATTTCTTAAAGCCTAGCTGGAGTATTTGTTCAGATGAGTGGATTGCCAGATATGATGTTCCTAGTTAAGACCCTGACTGATAAGCATTCGTTGTGATTTTTCAATGACTGTTGAGGGATAAAACTTAGTGGCATTGCACCGAACATCTGCATATTTTTAACTTGATGAACATGAAGGACCCGGATTTTTTTAAATGCATGTAACATTTGCATATAAAGATTGGGAAGTTACATGTTGCCCTGTTGTTGTGACGAATTTATTATTATTTTTTTTTTAAAGAACGCCTTGCTGCAAAGTTACTTGCTGAATAACTTATGGTATGTATACATCCCAAAACATAGCTTTATTTTACACTATGATTGTGGTGTTGCCCTGTTGTTGTTAGTTATTATTAACATACAACTGTAATTACAGTACTTGTCCCTCCCTGATTATGAAAGTGTGTCGATTTCAGACTTTTACTTGTGTTTTGCATTCCCTAGTTGTTTATGCACAGCTGTCTATAGCTACTGTGATACATTGGAATGATATTGCCATTGTACACCTGTCAGAAATTAAGTTTGGTGTTAGATATTATCCTTTTGTATGTCGGTGCCATGGGTGATTGGATTACTATGGAAAGCATAACTAGAGATTTTTGTTTAGATGACCTTTAGTGTAGCCTTGTAGTTTGTAAAATTGCGAAGGGCAGTTGTTTATTTGGGAGTCTGTTGGTGTAATGGTATTGTGCGTGCTAATTCTTGGGGAAAGTATTGAGGTTATGGCGTGGTTATAACACACTTTATGCTGCTTGGCACATAAATTTTTGAACAGGATTCTGAGCAAGTTGTATGCCATTTTAATACTTGTACATGATGGCAAATTTACTGTACATTAGTTGTTGTGGAAAACCAAAATTGTCATGCTAGTGGGTTACAAACCCCACTACATCAGACACCTGTAAGAGTAAGCATGTGAGTCCAAATTGTGATATAAATTTTCTGCACTGCCATCATTTGGCTTGAGAATGTGGTAGGGGTTACATTTGTTGCGTTTTGAAAAGTTTGATAGTTCTTTTGAAAAGCCTCAGGTAGGTGTTTAGAAGGCACTTCATCTGACACCTTTAAGAGTATGTATGTGAGTCACGAGTTGAAGGTGTGAAATGGATTTTAACATGGGGTATACACTGGATTGCCTGGCCCTATCGTTATGTGAATTGTTCAGAATGCCGTTTAAGACAAAATAAGATCTGTACTTTTATTTCCTGAATCTATCATGTTTGTATAATTATTGTAGAGAATTAACCTAAATCAGAGTACAATGATTATAAGGTGAGAAATGTAATTGAAATTGACTTAAGACTGAAAGGTCTATACTGTGATGCTATCATGGGAGTTAGTGGGCCTGACCACTTTTCCACCACGTAAAACAGCTGAAAATGACATGCAAATCTGTCTACCGGTATGAAAAAAATATGCATCTCATATTGGTGGACATGCATTAGCATATGGATTGCTTAAAGCACTCCCCCAACCCCCCAAGGCTGTACGTGTGTGTTCAGGATCTCCCTCGAAGTTTGTAGAAAAAGGATTCCTGTTTGGTTTTTGGGCACTTCCTTTGTGATGAAATTGGTGTGGGTTATAGGTTTCACAAATGACTGGAATGTGTGTATCAGTCTTTTTGAAACCTATAGTGGGTAAAATAGGCAGTACATCTTTCACAGGAAGATTATAAAATTGACTACAGCTGCATAAAACTGAAGGTTACACCCTTTTTGTGTGAGATGTGATTGGTGATCAGTTAAAGAGCAATGCCATTTGATCAAACACCTCAAAGAGCACACAGTGTACATGTAGGTCCTGGCAGGAAAGTGTAAAAAGCATTTGATATTCCCTACATATGAAAATTGGGACTAAGGAGGTATTGCCTTACTGAAGTGTAAGATGGGTTTGTATGGGTTGTTTGAAAAAGCCAGCTGGATTGTTAGCATTCACCAAGGGTGACTAGACATTCTCAGTAGACTGTCTGAACCATAATCAAGGCATTGTTGTACTATTTGTGAGTATGTATTGAGTCAAATAATCGATTAGCATATTTGTCCTTAGAGAAGAGTAAATGTAAAAGGTAGGATTGGTACGTTGACTGCGATTTAAGGATTACTATTAGAATGGATTTTTGTCTCCCAACCAATGGAAATGCATGGATAGAACTAGTTAATCAATAGGAAAGCAGGGATAGTTGTCCAATAGAAATGCAGGCATTGTTATCCAATCAAAATGTACCTAAAAGATTAAGGAGTATACGTTTCCACTATGCTTGAAAGTGCCACGAGTACCAAGACTGTCAATTGAACAAAGAGTTGCCATTGTGAGGCTGTACTTTTCTAATGGAAAGAATGCCTACCTTACTGCAAGCTTGTTCCAGAGGGAGTACCCTAATTACAGGACACTATGCAGTAGCACAGTTCTGAAGGTGGTGTCCACATCTGTGGGGCATGGCACAGTGCAGGATAGGCTGAAAACAAACTGTGGAAGAAAGAAAACTATTCAGGTGCCAAGGAACATTGGCATCATTGCTCAGAAAATGTGGCAGACCCCAACTCTGAGCATAAGACGACTCCATCTAGGGACAAGATTGAGACGATCAAGATGCTCAGGAAGACCCTTGAAGATAAAAGTCTATAGGCAGCCTCTAGTACAGGATCTATTGCCAGGTGACATTGACAAGAGAGTCAAGTGGGCAGAAGATTACCTTGAAGCAGCTGAGAGGGACTTCACCTACCTTGACTACATCTTGTGGACGGATGAAGCATTTTTCTACTTGGATGGACATGTTAACAGGCATAATGCTGTAATATGGTCAGTCCAGAACCCACATGCGTTTATGGAATGCAGCAATCAGAAGAAGGCTAGTGTGATGGTCTGGGCTGGGCTGATCAAAGACCATATCGAATTGGCCCCTTCTTCATCAATGGAAGTGTCACAGGGCAAGTGTACCTTCAGCTACTACAGCAGAGGGTGTGGCCAGCCCTGCAAGCTATCATGTGGGAAGAGGAAGAATTTGTTGTTTTCCAGCATTATGGAGCCTCAGCTCATTATGAAACCCATGTTAGAGCTTGGTTGGATGGAAAGCTGGAGGACAGATGGATGGGCAGAGGGGGACCCATACCATGGCCAGCATGAAGTCCATATCTATCCTAACTTCTGGCTTTGGGGTTACCTGAAAAACAAAGTGTATGCAATGCGGTGACAACATTGGACAAACTAAGACAGGCAATCACTGATGAGATGCAGGCCATTCCGGCCACTATGGTCCACAGTGCGACACTGGAGGTAGTGCGAAGGCAGGATTACTGCTCTCAATTGATGGGTTGCAGTTAGGATCACGACATAATTGACATTACTAACCTTGATAACATTGTACATGTACCTGTTTAGTCTCATAATATTATTATACTTCTCAATGTTGTTGAATGCACACAGTAAGCATATAGTAGTACTGTATCATACATGAGCATTTATACAGACTCATCCATAATATTTGGCGAGAAGACAACTTACTACTGCTAGAAAAATTCTGATAAATAGCTTGATTAATATGTTAAGTGAAATTGAAATACAGTGGATGGCTAGGAAATACAGTGATTTGAATTTGTGTGTATTCATGTGTGTGTGTTTGTATGTGTGTGTTTGTGTGTGTTTGTCATTGTGTGTGTTGTTTGTGTTTTTGTGTGCATTGTTTGCTTTTGTGTGTTTTTTTGTTTATGTGTGTGTTTGTGTGTGTGTGTGTTTGTGTGTGTGTTTGTGTGTGCATGTGTGTGTAAGGATGCAATGTTTTAAGGTTATTTAGAATAGTTCTGCATGGGGTGACAATGTGGTAGAGATGATTAGCTATTGTGTAGATTGCATGTATGAAGTGGGTTTGTTCTTAAGGCACTGCATCAGACACTAGTAAGAGTGTGCATTTAAGTCAGAAATGGGATTATAATCAATTACATTCAAACTATGGCAAAATATTATATTTAGGTTCTTGGTATGTGATGTGTATGTTGGTTCGAAAGCCTAGAGTTTTTGGAGTATCCATTGTTTGTGTGTTTGTGTGTGTTTGTATGTGTGTGTGTTTTATGTGTGTGTTTATGTGCGTATGTGTACATGTGTGCATTTGTGTGTGTTGTGTGTGATATGTGGGTGCATGTGTGTTTGTGTGTGTTTATGTTTGTGTGTGTGTTTGTATATGTATATGTTTGTGTGTGTGTGTTTGTGTGTGCGTTTGTGTATGTTGTGTGTGATGTGTGGGCGCATGTGTGTTTGTGTGTGTGTTTTTGTGTGTGTATTTGTGTTTTGTTTGTGTGTGTGCGTGTGTGTGTGTGTGTGTGTGTGTGTGTGTGTGTGTGTGTGTGTGTGTGTGTGTGTGTGTGTGTGTGTGTGTGTGTGTGTGTGTGTGTGTGTGTGTGTGTGTGTGTGTGTGTGTGTGTGTGTGTGTGTGTGTGTGTGTGTGTGTGTGTGTGTGTGTGTGTGTGTGTGTGTGTGTGTGTGTGTGTGTGTGTGTGTGTGTGTGTGTGTAAGGATGTGATTTTATGGTTATTCTGAAATTTTTTAGATATCCGGGTGCGGAGTGACAATATGGTAGGTGTTTTGAGATGATTAATATGGCATGTGATTTTGCGTAGCTGCATGCATGCATGCAAGTATGAAGTGCGTTAGTTATTTTAAGGCACTGCATCAGACACTAGTAAGAGTGTACATTTAAGTCAGAAATGGGATTACGATCAATTACATTCAAACCATGGCAAAGTATTACGTATTTTGGTTGTTGGTATGTGATGTGTTTGTTGGTTCAAAAGCCTTGAGTATCCTTGGAGGATTAATATTGTATTTGTTCAAAGAACTGCTGGAAGAGAGGTAGCTAGCTATGTGTGTTGTAATAGCTCTTAGTTTGAGTTTAAAATGTATTGCCCTGTTGATGCAAGAATGTGATGGGTAAAGCATATTTGGTAGCCTGAAGGTTTAATCAGGTTGCAAGGTTTTTCCAGTGTTGCATCAGTATTTAAGTGATGGGTAGGGTAACCTCACTGGGTGAGTATTTTGGAGGACAACCACACAGTAGAAAGTAACAAAAGTACCAAACATGGGTTTTTAACAGCTAAATTGTGAGTGAAGTTGTTGGCTCATCCTTCCATGACAAAATGACATGCTCTTTAGTGACAAACAGGCATATAAGCAGATTGCTTCCATTGCATGAGAATAATACTTTTGAAACACGCAAATGACTAGTATTAAAATACTAAGCTCTATCAGGAAGCATGTGAATGTTTTTCAAAGCTACTCAACACTACTGTAGTATCTTATTGTATATGTATATGCATATCTGTACGCGCATGCGTGCATTATGCTCTTTTGTAATAGTCATGGCGTCTTTGTGAGAGCTCTCTTAGAACATAACAGTGGCGACGAGGGTGTACAGAATGGAACTTTCACGTGGCGTAGAACCGTTTGACCCAACGTTAGAGCAGATTGATGACTATAAAGAGCGATTCGACTATTTTTGCATTGCCCATGGCATAACTGAAGGAAAACAAAAGGCGCTATTCCTCACAAGGATTGGGCAGACGATGTATCTGAAGCTAAAGACCTGGGTGAGCCCAAAGAAACTTTCCGAACTCTCCCTTGACGAGATAGTGGCTCAACTTAAAAGTCAAACCAGTGCTGCAATAGTTGAGATAGCAGAGCGATATCGTTTTTTTAAGCGCCTCCAAAGAGACGACGAAGGTGTTGTAGAATATATGTCTCAGCTACGCAGCTTGGCGAAGACCTGCAAGTTTGAGGCGTATTTGGATACGGCGTTGAGAGATCAATTTGTCTGTGGTCTAAAGGACCAGCGCATACAACAGGAGCTGCTGTGCATAAGTGATTTGACGCTAGCAAAAGCCTTGGATAAAAGTCGTTCAATGGAAGTTGTCCATAAGGAGACACAGAGTATACGGGAAATAGGGAATCCTACAGCAGAAAGTAAACTTGACGATGCAACTGCCCATAGAGTGTTCGCCTCCAAGAATAAGGACAGTTGTTACAGATGTGGGGGAACGGGCCACTCAGCATCTACATGCTTTCATAAGGATAAAACCTGCAATTCCTGTGGAAAACTGGGTCACCTATCCAGAGTATGTAGAAGCAAGTTGTCAGCAGGACGTCACAAGGGGGATACACGTCATGCAGCTCGTAAGGCACATTTAGTGGAACCAGATGAGGACCTCAGTGATTGCCAAACCAGTGATGAAGAGGCGCCAGTATGTGTACATAGAGTAGCTAATAGGGATAGATATCCCAAGCTAACTGCTGATTTGGACATCAATGGTAGTATAGTAAAATTCGAAGTTGATACAGGAGCAGAAGTATCCACAATTCCAGCGAGGACGTACAGGCAAAAGCTGAAACAAGTAAATCTGCAACCAACGTCAATAGTGCTCCGTCAATACGATGGAACCATCCTTCCTACCTTGGGAGAGTTGAGAGCAAGGGTTTCGATCGAAAACCAGTCAGCAGAAGGCTGCTTCATCGTTGTGGAAAATGCAGACAAGCAACTCCCCTTGCTGGGCCGTGATTTGTTGTGTAAGCTTCGTTTGGACTGGTCTAAAATGCTAAGGAGTAACAAAGCAGATAGTTCCAGGATACATGCTATCCACAGTGTAAACTTGTTGAACGAGTTCCCGGATGTAATGGATGAAAAGTTGGGGCTATTGAAAGGAACCAAGGCTGAGATTCAACTGAAAGAGGGCACAGTCCCGGTGTTTTGCAAGTACAGACCAGTGCCATTTGCATTAAGGGAACAGGTGGAAGAGATGATAAGGCAACAAGTCAAGGAGGGAGAGCTGGAGCCAGTGGAAATATTCGAATATGTGCTGATTTCAAAATGACTATTAATCCACATCTCTGTCCTAAGACTTTTCCGTTACCTACTGTGGACGAAATGTTCTCCACCTTAGCAGGAGGGGAATCCTTCTCAAAGATAGATCTGGCTCGAGCGTATAAACAGATGGAAGTGCTTGAAAGTCATAGACCACTTCTTACGATCAACACACATTTGGGGTTATTCCGCTACTGCCGCTTACCTTTTGGAATAGCTACCGCCCCTGCCATGTGGCAGAAGGCTATGTCACTGGTGTTGCAAGGCTGCAAGAAGGTCGTCTACTACATGGACGATATATTGGTGACCGGAAAAACAAGGCAACAGCATGAACAGAATTTGCGTGCTGTTTTTCAACGTCTTCAGCAGTATGGGTTACGTGTGAATCTGCCAAAGTGCAGATTTTTCCAAGAATCGCTGGAATTTCTGGGTCACAACGTCTCATCAGAAGGAATTAGACCAACCAAGGAGAGAGTAGAAGGAATTCAGAATGCTGCAGTTCCGCGAAACAAGTTGGAATTAAAGTCCTTTTTGGGATTGATGACTTATAATGCAAGGTTCTTGCCAGCGTTGTCTAGTGTGCTTCACCCCTTATATCAGTTGCTCAAGAAGGATGAAAAATGGGGATGGACTGCTTGCCATGAGAAAGCCTTTAAAGAAGCTAAGAGGTTGGTGTGTGAGGTCGTTACTTTAGTGCACTATGATGTTGAAAAGCCGGTAAAGGTTTACTGTGACGCATCATCATATGGTGTTGGTGCTTGTTTAGTGCACGTTATAGGAGGTCAAGAAAAACCTATTGCTTATGCTTCTAGAACATTGTCACAGGCAGAAATGAAGTATGCCCAAATAGAACGGGAGGCACTAGCCATTGTTTTTGCGGTAAAAATGTTTCATCAGTATGTTTACGGCAGAGAGTTTGTATTGGTTACAGACCATAAACCATTGTGCACCATTTTTGGGCATGACAAAGGCATTCCGACACTAGCTGCAGCACGTATGCAGAGATGGGCAATAATATTAGGGGCATATCAGTATAAAATTGAGTATATTCCAGGGTCAGAAAATGTGTGTGCCGACTGTATGTCACGGTTGCCAGCTCAGGCAACAGTAGCCAAGGGCAATGACATCTTAGCTATGGACGTGTCTTCACTACCAGTGACTGCTACAGATATTTCTAAGGGCACTAGAACAGACAAGGACTTGTCAACTGTACTTCAATTTGTTCGTCATGGTAAATGGCCTTCATCTCTGGCAGAAAGTTACAAGCCATATTTCAGGAGACAGAATGAGTTGAGCTGTCAGGATGATTGTTTGCTGTGGGGTCAGCGGGTGATTATACCCAAATCTTTGCGCCATAAACTGCTTGAAGAATTACACCAAGGTCACATAGGTATCAGTAGAATGAAAGCACTAGCAAGAAGCTATATATGGTGGCCTGAGTTAGACAAAGATATAGAACACTTGGCGGCTTCTTGCGATCAATGCAAAAGGGTAGCATCGATGCCGGAGTTAGCACCACGTCATCCTTGGCAGTATCCAAGTGCACCATGGGACCGGGTCCATGTGGATTTTGGGGAATGGAATAAGAGACATGTTTTGGTGATGGTAGATGCTTATAGCAAATGGCCCGAAGTTAGAGTCATGTCGTCCACGACTTCTCAGTATACCATTGAAGTGATGCAGGACATCTTTGCGACACATGGTTTTCCTCGAATTCTGGTCTCCGACAATGGTCCACAATTCACATCAAAAGAATTTTCTGAGTACTTGGCACATAACGGCGTTCTCCACAGACGATCACCATCAACGAATGGACTAGCTGAGAACATGGTGAAGAATGTCAAACAGTGGCTGTCAAAGCAGAATTGGGACGTACGAGTTGGGGTTTCCTTGTCTGAATTTTTGCGTACATACCGCAATGTTCCTCATTCCACCACTGGGAGATCACCAGCTCAAATTGTATTTGGACGTGCTCTTCGTACCCGACTGTCGTTCGTCTTACCTTGTATGAGTGAGAGGGTTAGAGAGCAGTTGCAACCACAGGAAGGACTACCTGTCCCACGATTGTTTATTCCAGGTGCACGTGTGTGGATCAGAGATTTCCGACCAAATTCTCCCTACAAGTGGATGCCAGGTACCATACTGTCAACAGTTGGTCCTTTGCACTACACTGTCAGCACTCAAGGGGGCTCACAGAGGAAAGTACATGTTGATCATTTACTGAGTCGGTCTGAATCATTGGTACAGGACTTCCCTGATGTACCACAAGAGACTACAGATGTCACAGAGCAGTTTGATCCATGTACAACAAGGAAGCCACTGACACCATTGCAAGGAAATACTCAGCCAAGAGCAGCACAACAGGAAACGACAGATGTTACAACAACTGGTCCACCGGGGTCTGATTTACAGCCAAGATCTAGCCTAGGAAGGACTGTTGAGAAGACTAGAGACATTGGCAGGCCAGAAACTGGTACCACTGGCACCAGAGGCATTGGTGGGCTGGAAACTGATACCACTGGCACAACTCAGGAGAGCCACATGTCACCACCTAGGAGACACTCTACTAGGCCATCAAGGCCTCCGCGGCGCCTCATTGAAGAGCTCTGAATGTCTGAATTTTAGGGGGGAGGAAACTGTAGTATCTTATTGTATATGTATATGCATATCTGTACGCGCATGCGCATTGCCATTGCATTATGCTCTTTTGTAATAGTCATGGCGTCTTTGTGAGAGCTCTCTTAGAACATAACAACTACAACCACATACAACACGAAATAAATGTTTAGGGCTTGGGGTAAAGAGGCTTCATTGTTTTTAGCAGTTCCTATGACATTGAGTACTGTTGAAATGAATGCTCGAATAGTTCGGCACTTTTTTTCACACACACATCGGTAACTCAACAGCGCACTAAGAACCCTTAGGCTTCAATATTAGTAGGAGCTATAGGCAATATACACGCGGCTTCTCTAGTATAACGGGCATATACCATTTAGCTATTATAATGTAGAGCTAGCTGGAAGGATTTAGAACAGCAATTTCCAATGTCAATATTTGAACATCGGTACGGTGTATCTATATAGTTTGCTTCATGCATGGACTGCACCATGTGTGCGTGCCCGTACGTACACTGTAAGCGAATAGGCACCCAGTCGTTCGTGCCTTTAACACACCAACCATTTGCATCGAAGACATTCTCCAGTGTGGTTTTGTACTACGTAAGGCGAATCTCGATCTCGTCCACAACACGTAGCAAGAACGCTAATTGGCGCGCACCGCCTGTATGAATGACCTACGGTCGGGTGTATGTTTTCTTTTACGAAGAGGTAGTAATACGGCCAGTTCAGTTCTAAAAGCGAGAGATAAGCAGCCGCAGGTACGGCTATTTACTAGTATCTATGATTTCACAAGGATAGCTTTAGATCTTTATTGGGAATAAACGATTAATAATTAAGCAATTCGAGGGACTTAATTGGGGTGGGGCTCAGTGGCACATGATAATGTGCAAGTTGAAGGGGTGGAGCTAATGCGGTGCGTCAATGGTTGTGTTACTAGTCTTGGAACGGGACCTGCGTATACAATGAAGTGTAACTAGTGCGCATGCGTAACCGAGGTGAAATAGTTGTTGCATCTTACTATCAGTTTAAGAAGTGAATAAAAATGATCATTTTGTT
The DNA here is from genome assembly GCA_013339895.1 of Ephydatia muelleri. NCBI lineage: Eukaryota > Metazoa > Porifera > Demospongiae > Spongillida > Spongillidae > Ephydatia > Ephydatia muelleri. The sequence continues at coordinate 3,441,978 of JABACO010000021.1, forward strand.
TCTGGCTTCGAAATGGGTGTCTAAACTTTTAAATATGTTAATTTGTTGTGTTTATTAAAGTTAATTAAGCATCGTTAATAAAATGATGCAAACACATTTGCCTAATCTCAAGTTGTTAGTTTTTAAATACTAGATTTTTTTTCATACTCCTATCAAAAGTTATTCCCGTTCAAAAGCATTGCATTCGAATATTTCTCTTGAAGTACTTGTAGGTCCACTAAATTCAAATTGACAGTCCAAATTCTCGATAACTAAAATAGAGTACCTAGCACTGAATGATGGATTGTGCATTTTTTTTAATATATGGAACTTAAGGTTAATACAATAGCTTATGTTTGAGGAATGGCAAGCCTCAAGGATATTAGCCGTTCCTCGTCTGATCGGATACCGATTCCTCCATTCTTCTTTTCGAGAGCAACTTCTATAATAATGCTAGAGTCAAGGTTGTACTTCCTACTTAACCATTGTACTATTAACATTTACGTGTGTTTTGACTCTTTTTTACTAAAACAATGTTATGCATCAGGACTACACAGCCAATTCTTACCATCCTACTCCTCTGTTCACGTGATCGACCTTCGCATTTTGGCGGCTTATACCAAGATTTGTGTCCACAAATCACATTTACCTTTCGTCGTTCATGCGGAGAAACCAAATGAACCTTTAGTCGGAAGTTGCGCTTTTCAATCTTTTCCATTCCATTTGATAGGTCTTTGTCAAAAACCTATGCGGTATGTCATCAAAACCGTTCATCGTTTGAACACTTCCGTGTGCTCAAAACTCTTGTGTATGGATAATTAACACCTGGAGGGGTCACCCCTGGTCTCTGTATTCTAGGATAGAGTGACCAGAGGGTCACTTTATCCTAGGACAGAGTGACCGGGGGTCATTGTATCCAAGGGGGGTGGGGGGGGGGGGGGGGGGTCACCCAATCCTCACACACCGGGCTAGCCTTGACAGATCAGAAGGCATGTGAAATACTTCTTTGAAGGATGGATGCGAATTTTCACATGGAAAGGCCTAGGTTTAAAGTTGTTTAATGCATCAGTAAATATGCTTCTCTCTGGAATAAGCAACAGATCTTAAAGGTTTTGACATAATAGACCTTGGAATATTGTGATGAAAAACGCACCCATTTGACTTCATGGACATTTCAGATAATGTTAGGACAATTCTGAGGAAGCAAGACGTTAAATAGAAAACATACGTTGACATACTTAAGAATCAAACATGTCAACTGTATTGCATTAACAATCTCAGTGGTGGTGTGCTTAGTATTTAACAGCCATACTTTGTCTATGGAAAGAATTGTGTCGTGAATTCGCAAACCGCGACTGTCATTGATCGCTTATTTCTCCATATATAAAAAGCACACTTGTGAAATGTATATGTTACGACTGATCATTTGAAAGTAATACAATAGTCTAGTGTAATATTATTTAGAAACTCTCCAGAAGGAATGGCCATAATTATTGCGAATTATATTGTCTATGATTGTACCTGTTTAGGATACATGTAACGTCCTTAGATAGGACCTTATGACCTTTTTTCGAAGTCATCTGTTCACAACGAGTTACGACTGATCTGCTGGTGAAGAGTGCTGATGGGTTTATTTAGGACCATGTCATCACTAGTTTGCTACATGTGTATACAGACATATTGATACGTAATATAATGGTTGGTATCCTTTTCTATGTGATCATGCATTTGAATCTAGCGGCAGGTGAAATTCAGAATCTTAGCCTGTACATATACCTTGTAACTGCTGTGCCGCGAATCTATAAGGATTCATTGTAGCAAGGAATAAACGCATGCACAGTAGTCGTCGACATTGGCTGCATTTGGACGGAGTAACTGACCAACGAATGCGGCGCGCGCATTGAAGTCTATTGCAATTGCATGTAAAATTTTGAATCAGTTTCACTTTCTAGCAATTTCAACTGTCGATGTTGTGCTAAGAATCATTCATGCCTGCTCCAGGTTAGGCTGCCTTTTTCACTTTTAGAATGCACGCTACCCAGGCAGGTACCGAGCGTTTACTATATAGAGACGTTTTGTGCGTGATTTGCGCAAGGTGTTTGAGAGAAACAACGCTACAGCCTTGCGTATGTTTTTCTTCAGGTTACAATGCATCTATATACACGTGAGGCAGATCAGTGTGCAAGATAACTGCGTTTCGAGGTGCCCGCCAGCCACTAATAATAGTAAATGAAAATGTTTATCTAGCCTATTTTAAAAGCAAAATATTTGCGCTTCATTGAGTCTAAATTGTGGTTTGGCTAGCCGACGACATGTGGCGCATGCGTACATATTTAATTTTTTACACGACAAAATAGATGGTCGGTCTATAAATGGATACTTGCCATCTCACTAATCTGTATTGAAAGCTCTATCAATTTCTTTTCGGAAAAGCAAGAATGAGATTTTTTATTCAAGTTGTTCTGCTGCTGTTTATAGCGGCCTTGGTTTCAGCCAGTGCAAGAGAGAAACACAATATATACATTAAAAAAGGCAACTATATGGCTAGCCTGAGACAACCTGGGACCACTACTCGAACGCCGACGTCTACCAGCACTAGAAAGTCGAGGCCCATACCTCCTGTTGGCCACTCCTCCGGACGAGAACAAAACAAAGTCTAATGAACCATTGAGCTTGTCTAAAATGAATGAACCGATACGTAAAAGTTAACATTCCAGTCGACAGCTTAATTACTGCATTGCGCGCACGTGTGTATGCATTCATTGGTTTACCAGCAAAATTAAAACGAAAAATCCTATACTACAGCTGATGGGGCATGGCCTGCACATTTGTTCAGAGTGTAGAAAGGAACTGACATAAAAATAATACGGTTGCATATCAATCAAAAAAGTACAAAAGAACTCGGAGCTGCGCGTTTCTGCATGTGCATGCATGCCTGTATAGATGAGCTGAGGAATATGAGCCCCTTCAATTCTGGAGGTAGCTCTTGGAGACGTCCTTCTCGCAAAGGATAGCGCCTTGGATGATCCACGATGTGCCGGCGCATCATCTCCAACATGCAGTTTGCTGCTCATTATTACTTTCCACACCAACAGTGTAGCGTTGTACCGTATGTACAATAATATCTTGAATCACGCAGCTATGTACATACACACCGATCTCATGAACGACTACAATAAGACACCCCCCCCCCCCCCCCCCCGCACCACACCACGCATGCGCATACATGTCCTGGTCTACTACTACATCCCCCTTTATAAGTTCAATAATAGTCTGGCCGTCTAGATATTCTACCACTTCTTGTTCTTGTTACATGCTCTTCTTTGGGTTCCATCCTTGGTGCTTGCCTCTCCGTGTGAGTATCTTTAGCATCACATGTCACTGGGTCTTCTACCTTTTCCAGGACGTCTTCATCTTTCTCTTACTCATCTTGAGGTTCCGTATTTGATATCTCTGAGTCCACTTGCTTATCACCTTCCACCTCCTCTTTCCCTTCCTTATCTTGAGGTATCCTATTTAGCTCTGTGTCCACTTGCTTATCCCCTTCCGCTGCATCCCTCAATTTATCTCGCTCGTCCTCCACTCCTTGTCTGCCCAGTTCATCTGCAGTTTCCTCGTCCACCGACATATCCCCGCCTCCCCCATCCTGGTCTTTTGGCATAAGGACTAAACCATGCCTATTTCGTCTGAAGTTCTCTTCTTGTGTCTCCACCGCAAAGGATCGTGGGGTGGTCTCTTTCACAACCCTCCCCATAGTGTAACGATCCAAAATCCACACTGTATCTCCCGGGTGCAGTGTTGGAGCATCTTTACTCCATGATCCGCATCTAAATTCTTCTTTTGTCCCCCTTCTACTTCGTCGTTTTTTTTTGACAGTACCGTAGGATCAGGAAGTTTGGGGACTCCCTGTTCCTGAACCATAGGCAAAGTGGTTCTGAGTCTCCTACATATGAGCAATTCATCTAGATTGTAACCGATTTCAAGGGGTATATCAGCAAGGCCAAAAATGGATCTTTCTCTAATTTCCATAGACTCTTCACTGTTGTTACTGCCCTCTCTGCTTCCCCATTGGACTGTGGATAAAGTGGGCTGCTAGTGATGTGTTCAAAACCATACTCCCTACTGAAGCTCTGAAATGTTCTCGAAGAAAACTGAGGACCATTATCAGATACAACCTCTTCCGGCATGCCATGCCTTGCAAAAAAATCATTCACTGCTCCTATCACTGCCTCAGTTGACAGAGCTCCCAACCTGGTCACCTCTATGAACTTTGAATAATAGTCTACCATAAGGAGATAGCAACATTTTTTGCATTCATAAATATCCATGGCAACCCTCTGCCATGGCAAGGTAGGTAAAGGTGTTGTCAACAAAGGTTCTGCTCTTTGTATCTGCTCATTACAACATGTTGGGCACCGCTGCACTAGCTCTTCTATTTGTTTTGACAATCCTGACCACCAAACGGACTGACGGGCTCTTTCTCTGCATTTTGTTATGCCCTGATGTCTTTCTTTAACATTTCAGACCTCATGGATACTGGAATAACTATTCTTGCTCTCTCATCAGTAAACCTTTCACAACTGTGAGTTCAGCCGACACATAAGAATAGGCTCTTACTGGTCCTGGCAGCTTTTTCTTTTCAGGCCATCCATCCAAGCAGTACCTAGCGACTTGTTTGATTACTGCATCCACCTCCTGCTGCCTTCGAATCTGTTGGACACCCTTCTCTGACTTGGGGTGATTCTCCATCATGATATCTATAAAAGCACTAGTTTCCTTCTGTAGTATTAAATCATCTGCAGTGGGCTCTGAGTATGGGGCACAAGACAATGCATCTGCAACTGCTAAACCCTTGCCTACTACGTGGGAAATCGTGAATGAGTACCGCATCAGACGCAGTCGAAAACGTTGAACCCGTATTAGCAGTTCATCCAAGTTCTTATTACTGAAGAGCGGTACTAAAGGCTTATGATCTGTCTGAAGATGAAATTGCAAGCCGATCAAATAGTCAGAGAATCGTTCACGTGCCCACGTCAAAGCTAGAGCTTCTTTTTCAATTTGTGCATATCATTTCTCTGTAGGTGTCATGGCCCTGGACACATATGCTATAGGACGCAACTCGCCCCATTCAGCTGCTTCTGCCACAACACCGCACCAAGTCCAAAGGAGGAAGCATCTGCAGAAACTATTGTCTCCCAAACTGGATCAAAGAAAGCCAACAGAGGTCTTGTACTCAAGGCCTCTTTTACTTCTTGAAAGGCCTTTATTGTGGCTCTCCCGAAATTCACATTTTTCTCTTTGACAGTAGATCTCACAGAGGCTGTGTTCTCTCTGGAAGGTTGGGTGAAAATTAACTTAGCTGATTGGCCATGCCGAGAAACCTACAAACGTCTCCCATGTTTGTTGGTTCTGGAACCTGTCGAATCGCACTAACTTTATCAGGATCCAGCCTGATTCCCTCACTATCGATAACCTGACCAAGAAATTTTACTTCAGGTAAAGAAATGAAACACTTCTCTTTATTTTTGGTGAGACCAGAACGTTGGATTCTCCGAAGAACTTCCTGTAGACCACTATCGTGTTCTTCTTGAGTCTTGCCATGGACCAGAATATAATCCATCATGCAAAGCACTCCCTCTACACCAGAGAGAATTGAGAGCATCCGTTTTTTGTTCTAGGGCAGATGTGATGCCGAATGGAAGCCGATGAAAACAGAACCGCCCAAATGGTGTGATAAATGTTGTGGGTAAAGCAGATTCTGGTGATGATGGGATCTGCCAGAATCCACTGTTGGCGTCGAGCTTAGAAAACAACTTTGCACCTGTTAACTGGGCCAATACTTGTTCCACAACTGGAAGTGGATGTCTCTCTCTACAGACACTTTCATTAAGTCTAGACAAGTCCACACAAATTCGCACAGAACAATTGGCTTTTTGAGCTATTACTATCCCAGCACACCATTCAGTGGGTTCCTCGACAGAAGAGATCACCCCCAATTGCACCATCCTCTCAAGCTCTGTTTTATCTCTAGGCAGGTTTGGTATGGCAACTCGTCTATAATAGGTGTCATCAAAGCAAAGGGGCACGCTCCTTCTCTGGGCCAAAGTGTGTATTCTCCCTTCAACTTCCCCAGTCCCTTGAACAGGCTAGGAAACTGTACAGGTATCTGATCTCCTGTAAGACCAATGCTAGCAACTCGTGTAATCAGACCCAAGGACTCTATTTCAGGTTTACCTAGTAATGGGGTATGCAGCACTGACACCATATACACTTCCTCAACAACTGTAGCATTCCTGTATGCCAGGGTAGCTCTAAGACACCCTCTTACTGGCAACTCCTGGTTATTTGGACTATGCAGTCGTTTCCGAGCTGGGTAAAGTGTCTTTGTCTCCCTCTGGCGGCGTAGCACACCCATTTGTATAACTGTCACATCAGCGCATGTATCCAGCTTCAAGGTGACAGGTTGTCCATTGAGTTGCAAAGTCACCAACCAAGAATCATTTCTACCCGTTCTATTGTCAGCAAGGTTACGTACGTACACTGCATCCAATATTTCTGAAGTCAAAATAACACCTCCTTCACTCTTGTCGATGACCTACACTCAGCTTGGAAGTGCCCAAGTTTTCCACATTTATTACAAATTGCACTTCTTGCTGGACAATTACTGTAATCATGTGGGAACCCTTTCCAACAATTCGGACATTTACTTTGTGTCCCATGTGATAACTGTGTTGACTTCCGTATTGCCAGTTGTGCTCCTTTTGTACGTGAAGGCTGCTGCTGTTGTTACCACGAGAGACTGCATCATTGCTGTCAGGCAGGGGTTGAGACTGACCGCATCGAATCAATGCCTGCTATTCTTCACGCTTTCCACCTGCCGAGATTGTGCTATTGCTTTCTCTAAGGTAAGGTTAGTGTACATCTGCAATTTTTCTGACAGATGTGAATCCCGAATACCCACCACTATTCTGTCCCTAATCAATTCATCTTGATGCATCTTATAATCGCAAAATTCACCCAGCCGGAAGATCCGTTATAAAAGCATCCACTGTTTCCCCATCTTCTTGTCTCCTTTGATTAAACGTCACTCTTTCAAATACAACGTTTCTCCGTGGGACAAAATGAGACTCAAATTTGTCCTTTACGACCCTGTATATTTTTGAGTCAGCCGCAGATAGCCGAATGACCGTAGGATATCATCGGCTTCGTCGCCCATGCAATAGATGAGGTTGCTCACTTGTGACTCCTCTTCCTTCGCGTCCAGCCCCGACACCTGGCGAAATCGCTTGAAGCGACGAATCCACTTTAGCCATTCTTCGGGATACGTGAAGCTAAAGTTTTCGGGTGGAGTCCCTGAAAAGTCGCCATTCCTTTGTTATAGGAAACCAGCAGAACAGTAAAATGAACGACAGGTAAGAGTAGCACCGCTGCCACCATGTAGCGTTGTAGAGGGTTATGCATAATTATATCTTGAATCACGCAGCTATGTACATACACACCGATCTCATGAACAACTCCAATAAGAAGCCCCTCGCACCACACCACGCATGCGCATACATGTCCTAGTCTACTACTACAAACAGTTCATCTGATTCATTAATTGGTCAATGGATTGGGACGGGAGAATCCAGAAGAGTGCACTGTTTTGTAGCTCTTTGTCCTTTAGTAGGTACGGGTATATTTTTTCAAACGCAATATTTTGCACCAAGTTTGGTACTGCCTTAAAGAGCAAATTAAATGAATTAAAACGATATGTGAAACGTGGCATTTGCATAAGCAGTGAAAAAAGTTATAGCGATCCAAACATCGGATTTTGCGACAATGGTAATCCATGCGGTAGCGCATAAAAAAATGTGACGGTTTTTGTTCTCTTCGCTATTGCAACTACAATCTATAATATAATCACACCAAATTTGTTTTACAAGCCTTGCACACACATAAGAAGTATAGAATAGTGTTATACATCAATTTCACTAATGTACAAATCATCTGTGATATAGTCAACTAAGAATTCATATAGCGTCGTTGAAACATCATCTCCGTCTTCTTGACTGCTTTCTCGTTTCCAATAAGTAGCAGTTACCTTATACAATTTACAATTTTTTAGATAACTTAACTGCTACAATTTTACCTTGGTATAATACATTTTCTTCGTTAACAAACCACAAATGTTCAAAGTAGAGTCCATCAATCACTTCTGGATTGGCAGGAATTGCTTTTGTAATAATTATGTGGGATTCATCCATCTCTGGAAACTCTATACACAATTCTGCATTGCCTTCTGCAACACTCTGTATTTTCGTAACTTTCTTCGATAACTGCTATCTTTTTTCTGGTTTTTTTCCAATAGTTGTTTATCGTGCTCCTTAGCAACATTTAGTTCATGGGTGTGAAGAAGCAACTTCATCTTTTGAGCCTGTCCTATACAAAATTTAATAATTCTTTCCTTCTCATTGTGAGGTTTTGAACAAAGCCATGGTAACGATTTATTCATTTTAGACTTAACCTTTGCATCAACAAATCCAATTTTCACATTATGTGCATTTCTAAAATGATAATCAGCTAATCCAAGAATTTTTTCTGCAAACATATTATGTGCAGGGGCAGAGAGCGTTTGACTTGCCATAGGTGTTGGAATGTTGGATAGATTACCCTCAATGTAATCATACATTTGTCGTTCAATTACTTCGATGATACTAGTTATAAGTCGGAACAAAATTTCATTCAAGCTTGCTTTCCCAGTGCATTCATTAAACTTAAAATTACTTTGTAAACACTGCAGTATAGCATTTATCTCTTTGTCCAAATCTATTCCAAATATATCTGTACATATTCTTAAGACAAGTAATGGGCAATCCTTTAATGATTTTAGGTACTGTAAACATGTCTTAATGTATGAAATAGTATCAAGTTTAGTGATGCCTGGATTTCCATACAGCTGTTTCATCCAAGGCCCAGTCACTAATTTTCCAATAACGGTAAGTGCTTGCAATTGCAGTAATGATTTGTCATTTCTTAAGTCCTGGTTCACTGCTACTCTCTTCAGGTGGTGAATAATCGTTGACTTGGTTTGTATTGGGTCAAGTTTGTGATATTCAGCAAATGAACTTGCAATAACATTAAAACAGGTCTGAATATGCGAAGCATAATCATCTGTTGTACCCCCAGCTAATTGTAGCACATAGGAAGTGGGAGGAACTGTTGCAATGCAATTCCAAGCCATTTCTTATTGCTGAAACCTGTAGTGCATTGTCTGTACTGATATCACCACTAAAACCTTCAATCAACTTCTTAAAATCTTCTGCAGTCTTCATCCTAATTTGGAAAAATACACACTAACAGATCGTTGCAGCGTGCTAACATCTTAAAAGGGTTACATATAGGGTTGTAAGCACACTGGAAAGTTGCACAGTCATGCTATAGTTCCATTTTCGCGGCAATGTACAATATGACATCTGGGGACGAGTCACTACCTGAGAAAATCTGGGGTATGCCATGGGCATCGGCCAAAAATTATGGTATATTCATAGTATGTAGATTTATAGCAAGATTGCGTTTATAAATACTTCTTTTTACGGTACCTCGAAAATAATGGTAGTCTTTATTTAGAGTTAAACTTTGTTAACGCTATAAGGTACTCAAAGGTAAGAAATGTTCTTAAAAAGTTGCAAAACCATGTTATACGGGCAGTGCTTAACCACCTAATAACGTTTGACGTAAGTTGGCTTCATGCATAGCACGTGCCATATTTAAACACATAGACTGTTGGATGACACTTTGGGCATCAACCAAAGATCGTGAAATTTGAAATCCGTATAGATTAAGACCTGGGGAGTACCTACATCTGATCGGTTTCCCGGTACCTCTAAAGACAAAAAAGTTCTACCAAACCTAAAGGGTACATATTTTTTCTACGCGCCAGAAATTTTGAACTAAACGTTTCAAATAAACCAGAGCTGTGTCATAGCATAGACAATGTATCGACATACCGATAAATCCAGAAACAGTCCACAACAGCCATCAAACGAACACAAACCAGCTTTCACTCGAATTTAATGCACCTGAACAATTTGCAACCCGCGTCACAATTTTTACTTAACATTGGATCACCAATATTTCGGTACTCGTACGTGAAATATGCCGGTACCCACGTAAAGCCTTAACCACACCACGCATGCGCATACATGTCCAGCTCATCTGATTCATTAATTGGTCAATGGATTGGGACGGGAGAATCCAGAAGAGTGCACTGTTTTATAGCTCTTTGTCCTTTAGCCCCAATTCCACCTGGCAACGTCTGGTTTAATCAATGTGTCGAAAAGAACACAACGAGTTTTGTTACCCGTCAAACACGGAATTGTGCATGTTGGCATTCCGCTCTAAAGACCCCTCAACGAATGCCGCAGTGAAAAACTGCAACATCCGTGAAGGTTCCATCGATTTTATTGAGCGGAATGCTATGTAGGTGTTTCACGGGTAACAAACTCATTGCCGAGTTTATCAGACTATTTGGCAGAACTTTCTTCATTACCATTGTAATGCCAAAACATTTCCTATTTGCTCGCCTTTAGATTTATATGTTGAAGTCCGTGCTAATACACGTATCGATTGCAAGAAAAGTTTTTCAGCGCTATACATGCACGCATACATGCATATCGCTCTTGACCGTGTGATCCTATACTTCCTTATAATTACCAGACTTATCTTCGTCATTCGCCTAGCTTACCAATTTGTCATCAACGTTCTTTCCACTGAAGTTTAGCCTGATGTTCTGCCAGTATAGAAAGATCTCTACGCGTGGTTCAGACGCTATTTGCTGGTTAAAAAAATTGCGTTAAGTGTCTAAAATAGTCCATCCTTCCTCGTGTGAGTGTCCATGTTGCCTTGAGCTCTAGCTATGGAGTACGCCTAGCCTCCATGCACGATGCACTCTATATAATGCACTACCCAGGTACCATGTGTACTCTAGATTCATGTGGATCATTTGTTTGTGATTTGCGCAAAGTGCATGCATGCTTGAGAGAGAAAGCCTTGTTCTTGTTTTTCTTTAGGCTACTACTGATCTATATATCTGTATAACAAATCATAGTGCTTGAAAACGGCCAGCCACTAATAATGGTATCTGTAAAAGCAAATCGTTAGTCCAAAGCGCATGTGGCTTGATCTGGACTACCAGACAACACTCGGCGCATGCGCACAAAGTAACCTATTAGCGGCGATTATGGAAGGTTTTTACACAACAAGACAAATAGCCGAGCTTTATAAAGGAGGATACTTGCTATCTCGCTAATCCAAGTTGATAGCTATAGATCCCAATATTGTCAAAGCAAGCTAGGATGAGGTTTCTTCTTCAAGTTTTTCTTTTGCTGTTGGCAGCTGCTTTGGTTTCAGCCAGTGCAAAAGAGAAATACACAGAATACGTATATCTTTTCAAAGGCAAGTTAATCTCCAAGCCACCCAACACAAGATACCCTGGGAGAGCTACCCCTGGAACCACTATCCCTGGAACCGCTAACCCTGGGACCGCTATTCCAACGACGACGACGCCAGATACGACCACACCTCCGTATGACAACAACAAAGAGAAGACAATAGCCCTTTTTTTGCCAGTCTAAACTGACTGAACCAGAAGCTGAACTAGACTGGCTGCATGACGCGCGTATCACATGTATACATGCGTAAGGCATGCAGACATTGTTTATGAAAGGTTATTCAGGTCATGATATATGCCAGCAAATTAAAATAAAGAGCATACAACTGATGTACAATTGTCTTCGCATTAATCAATGGTGTATGATTTCATGAGCTTGATTAGGGAAAGTTTTGAGGACGCTTCCTATAAGGTAAACTTCCAAATCAGAACGGTTGGTTTTATTGGAACGGGGGGGGGGGGGGGGGGGGGGGTCCAAAATGGTAGAGACTAGAGGTAGGGGGTTGAAACCAAATCTATGTATCAGTACACAAAGAAGAATGAGATTCAAACCCCTACCTCTAGACTTCTACCACTTTGGACCCCCGTTCCAATAAAGCTAACCCCTTCTAATTTGGCAGTTTACCTTAGATGAAAAAGAAATCAGTGCATAGTTCTATAGTTCGTCTTTCACTTTCTTTCCTAGAAACTTCATTACTCGCTCCACGTAGCAAGAATCGTAACTTATAAAAGCGGCCTGCATACAAATGTATTGGAGTACTTAAAAACCCGCAGGCAGGCACATTTCTACGTCACGATGTATACACAAAAACTTGTGTCTCTAGGCTCTCTACAGTTTCTGATATGCGAAAGTTGAGTAGCGCTCACTAGACAAAAACGGTGTGTTTATGTAATTCTCCATTGCCTCCCTGTACAATTATTTTATTACCCGTTCCCGTTTTACGGATTCAAATTATTCATGCATGTCCGCAATTTCTGTGGATTTGCTGGAGAAACAGGTTGCCTGCATGCAATTCTATAATTCTAGTCGAGCTCTTCTACGTTAATTGTACATGATTTGTTCAGTTGTATATATATATTCCATAAACTTTGTTTGGAGTCTTCTTATTTCCACATACACCTACAACTGCATTGAGGTCTGCAGTTTTCTCGAAACCATTTTACCCGTAGGGCCAACTACACGTCAACCCTGCTGCCCCAGAAAGTGATGTCAGTCTCATATTCGTATATAAGCCAAAAATTATTGATCATAACATGTCATACATACGTATATGAAATGGTACGCATTTAATAGTGCCAAGTTAAAGCTAGCTAGTATCCGATTGAAGTATGTCGCGAGCGTATCGCCATGTCTGCCATGATGCTCAGATTATAACAGGTCATCGCGTATGTGACACCTGAGTTTAGAGTGTTATCTCCATTATGAGAATAATTGGTCTAACTCAGGTACGTATTGACTTAGAAATAGCCATAAACTCCATTCTGTGGAAATAGAAATGAGAAGCAAACTAGCTTAGAAATGCTCTGCTTTAAGCGTTATTGACGCGCGGGCATGCCACGGAGAGTACCAGGCCGCTAGGTTTGGCTGACGTGAGTTGCGAGGCGAATGCCACATAGCCGGGAGGTGCGGTTTTTCAAAAAGTTTTAACTTTAATACGAATGAGCGGCATAATATAGAATCGCGCTGTAAGCCGTACCAAGCTTCCACATTTGAAGTCTGCATAAGTCATAAGTCGATGCTATACCAGTATGCTCATTGGGGTTATACGTTCAAAATCAAAATAGCACTTCTACTTAACGACGTGAGTTCTGCACATCCTGGAGCACTGCGGCAAATACGCTGTATATAGAAATGTCTTCTGCATTCAGTACGTTATAGACCATCAATCGACTAGAGAGTAGGTCAGTGTGGTGCTTGTTTGATTCACACATGAGAAGTTAACCCACTCTCCCTTCTTTATGTAAGCTTTTATTAGCATTCTAAATGCTTGTGATGAGTCCTTATTGAGTGGATGAGGTGGAGATTTTTATACTATGTGTAGTCTAGCCAGAGGTTGGTGCTGACTGCTGTCTTGTTCCTTGTATTTATTGTTGGATTCATGTCTATGCCCATATGGCAACCGTGTCTGGAGCATTTGGAATGATACAATAATAGGTACTGAACATTTGATGTAATGGAGATTTAAGATTTAGTTCATTGTAAATGTTTGGTGCGTGCAGTTTAATGAAGTAGTGAGATGTGATGTTCAATATTTAGTATACCCCATACACATCCACTAACAATGTATCGTACAATTATAATATAAAGTAGGGTAGATCAGGGCAAGAATTAGAATTAAGAGCAACATGCATGCTCATGTATGCATGTGGTATGCTTGTACAAAATCCACAAAACTCATACTTCCCAGCATATCACAAAAATATGCTTCTCAAGTTTCCATTGAAACAAAAATCCTTTTGTCTCCCATGCAGCTGAAAACACCCATGCCACCAAATGAGATGTTGTGGTGGCTCAACATAGCATTTGCATGGTGTTACTGTTAAGGTTACACATACGCACACACCCACATGCACATACATTCATATACACACACAGACACACACCCATGATGTACAAACACATATACTCCCACATATGTGTGAGTTATGTACACACATGCACACATCCACACACATTCGCACCCACATGATGTACACACATGCACTCACACATTCACACATTCACACACACATTCACACCCACATGATGTACAAACACATATACTCCTGTATGTGTGAGTTTACACATTCACACCACATGATGAACACACATATACTCACATGCATACACACACATTCACACATTAGCATACACACTTTCACACCCACATGATGTGTACATATGCACTCACACATGCATAAACATATACTCCCACATGCACACATATGTATATGTGATTGTGTGTGTATGGGTGTATGTGTCTATGCATGTGTGAGTGTATGTGCGCATGTGTGTATCCAAGCCAGGATGCTGACCAGTCCAGGCTTGGCTAACCAGGTTTGTGGGGGGTGCTCCACCCCAAGTTAACACGGCCAAGTCATTTTGCCCATGTTAACCCTAAAGTACACCGTTGTGTGCATGTGTGTGTACATAACATATACATGTGTGAGTGTGCACATGTGTCATGTGATCATGCATAGGTGAGTATACTCACAAATGCATGATCATTTGGACTGTCAACAATGGAATCATCGATCAAATCATATCAGAGTGCAGAATTACTATGAATGAATATGTATGTTGTTGCTACCTGCTGACACAATGTTTCTGCATTGCCCCCTTCAGCTGGAAATTCCTCACAAGCAAATCTCTATCTATCTAGCTACCACTGCAATGAATAATAAGAGCCATTAGAGATAGCTATTATAACAAAAAATCTTGGTTAGCCCAACATTTGGGCCAACAACATCTAAAACTGACATGCACAAGTAATTGTGACAAGTGTCTTGATGACACATTACAAGAAACCAATAAGAATCATATATATAATTCACAGGTTCATCAATATTCCAATGATGAGCACATCTTAGTGTTGTGTTTTCAACAGGAGAAAGAGAAGGTCACATTGGACGATTTTAGGATAATGTAAAGGCCTACTGAGGGGGAGGAGAGAGAGGGTAAATACATCTTATGTGTACATTACCAATGGGTTGGTTTTTGGTGGAAAGGGAAATATCATAGACAAAACATACACATACAATAGCCATACAGCAGGCACAACACACCCATAACACATGTACACTCACTTGGTATTGTGCTTACACAGCAGTTGATCCTGTATACACAACCCTTTTGAGAAAGGAGCAAAGATCACCACTACAAAACAAGTGACAAGCTGGGAGGGGGAGGAAAAATACATGTATTCATTACTCTGGGCAACAATGAAATCCCTAGTCCCTGGTCAAGTGGGGTGTGAGGGGGGTTAAGCAACCTTATATTGCGCACAAAAAGAGCCCGTGCCAATGGCTGAGAATATTGTATTGGTAGCAGTTTACCTACATTGTACTGCACCTGGATATTAGTCTCGTCCCCAGACCAACATGACGTAAATGATTATCGCTGTAAACAGTATAATCTGCCACTTTCCACGTAGCAGTGATGTAATCCACCCGCAGTTGTTGGGAATCTGGGTCTGGGTACGAGACTATCTGGATATGCTGACTGGTGTTCAGTATCATATTCATATTGTACCACTAGACTTGCACACATGTATTGTTATAGCTGTTAATTTATCTGATGGTATGCATGTGGGGAAGTGAGTGCACTGGGACAGAAGGTCTCAACCAACTTCTTCATTTTGTAAACTAACATGCAGGTGAAAAACACCCAGGTATCACACCTGACCAGCGGCCAGGGATTTAACCCATTGTTGTCCAGAGTATGAACAACACCCGAGCATCACACCTGACCAGCGGCTAGGGATTTAACCCATTGTTGTCCAGAGTATGAACAACACCCGGGCATCACACCTGACCAGCGGCTAGGGATTTAACACCCATTTTTGCCCAGAGTATGAACAGCACTCAGGCATTACACCTGATCAGCAGCCAGAGATTTAACCCATTGTTGCCTACAGTATGGGCCACACCTAGTGCACACAGGCAAAAGTGCTGGGGGTGTATATGCATGTATGTGTGCTCCCGCGCACGCATTGTGCATTTATCAAGTGCGATGTGACATAAAGGGACCACGCAACAACTTACCCAGTCATTGAGATCAGGTACTGGTAGATGTACCACATGTGTGATGGATTTGTGATCGGTAGGCATACGAAAAGAAATATTCAAAAGAGGTGAAAGTCAGGGCATATTACGAGCATTTAGAAAACGACATGCCTCTCACACACATCACTACCCCACACACCGGCACCATATCACTGCATGCGTAGTTATAACAATTTGACATCACAATAATTTATCGCACACATGCATATGCATGCATACAGATTCCTTTAATACACTCTAACACAAAAACATAAAGCACACTTACTTGTGCAACAAGGTCAACACACATCTTGGCATAACTTGTGAGGTGTAGTTGCTCATACTTAAGGTTCGGTATAAGTGCTAATCCAGTGTCATCAGCTTGTGCCCTGTTTTTGTGTACAGTTCCATCAGATGTTCCCAAGATATTGGCATTCCATTATACTAGTACATGTAAGAGACAATTGTATTAGAAGACATTCTGAGCAAACACATTTACCCACCCATAGTCTTCTTTTGGGATTTACCCAGCAATTTCTGACAGTCTTCATCAAGTGTGGTGGATAGAACAGGAAAAAAATTAAACGTTTCTTACCATCTTGAGCATAGGGGTTAACAACTCTGTGCACCAGTGCTTCTGACCCTGCATCATGCAGCTTGGAAAACTCTCTGCTAGCAGACAGACGATCACAACTTAGTGCATGAACTGTGAAGCCTAGATTTTTCAAATGGGAAACAGCATTCCACACAACAGGAAAGAGTTTGTCTACCAAGCTATACAAAATCAATGAATATTAGTCACTTAATTTCATTACACAGTACCTGACAAATCAGTGCATGGAAATTGAGCGTAACGAAACTTCAGTGTCGTGAATAGTCCTCTGACATCAAAACCAACATTGATGAGGCAAGAGGGTCCCTCATGACGTAATTGGATAACTGCCTATCATAGTCAGCCAGGTGTCCATTTAATGTCTCGAATGTCAACAAACCCAGTTAGGCAACCTGTATATGTTATGTAAATTATGCATCCATTGACTTATAAATATTACATACTTACATTATTTAGCTGCCTGAAAATAAAACTGCTAAATGTAGGTATGCAATTAATGGATGAATAATTTCCGTAATCCCTTGTTTCCATACTTTTTACTCAATTGCAGTCTATATCTGATGTACAAATCCTACATCCCCAATTTATTTTTTATATCTTGTAACTAATTACCATCCTGTGTGCTTGTCGTAAATGAGGTCCTCCTGTATGTGCATCTCATCAAACATAAGAAAAACACACTTGTCTCTCTCCACACAGGATGGTAGCTTTGCAGCAATCTTAAGCTGCTGATCAACTTCCATTGTTGTTTTGGTGTGGTAAGTGTAGACTTATAGTGTTCTTTGAGACGGACGTGTTATGGTCCTAATTTCCCGTAGCATCTCATACGCTGAGCCTGTCAGATGGCGTAGATAGAGGCACCACTGCACCACGATAGGGTCCCATTGCATCTGCCCAGCATCCTTTACAGAAGCAGCCTCATCTGTGCTTCCCCAAAAAAACATGCCCAAATGTTAGGTGGGAGAGCTGTACAAACGGTCTCAGCGTTGTCCTTCATAATCTGAACGAGATCATCGTGCAAGCTGCTGTGTACAGAATGCCCCCTTTCTTCAGTCACTTCTTGCATTTTCTTAAGCAGGTTGGTGACTTGACGCTAACAGGCTGTTCTTAGTGCATGGTCTTGATGGTAGCATTCGCACTTTTCAGGAGAACTCAAACGTGTGAATGCTGCATGATATGGCTACCAGGGTTAGTTCGGCTTGAATCAGCAGCTTGTTTGAAATGACGGTTTGCTAAGGTCCTTAATTGCCCTGCCGGTATGCCATACATCTAGTGCAGCACTGACTGCTTTCCTCTGGCATGATTAAGAGGTCACACTCGCCCTATGGCGGATAGTGGAATGTAACGTGTCAAGATATGCTACACACTCTGACCCTGCTGATTATGATAAGAGAATCACACCTGCAGTTACAAACAACAGTACCTGAAGTATTCATGATCTTCCCATTCTTTGATCCAATGTATGCCATGAACCTCTCATCATGACAGTTACAGCTGTAATTGTATACTAGGTAAGGCTTGAAACATGTTAGTTTAGAAAAAACCGGTTGCAAGAGGTTATTAAAATAAAAATAAAACTGGTCGGTTAATGTGAATGTTTAAAAAATAACCGGTCGGTTGATCGATTATAATATTGATGCATAATCGATGGGACCAAAAGCTACATGTAAACCAGCACAACCTCGGGCTTTGCTACATGGCAGAAAAGATGGTCCACGGCGTACCCCTAAGCATGTCGCGGATCCCGCCGCGTACAAAGACATCTACACTGTACCTTGTGGAGGATATAATTGCTGAGCGAATGGCAAAAAGCACAAAGAATGGCTCGTGCGTTGGAAAGGGTTTTGCCATGAGGATGATACTTGGGAGCCGCTTGAACATTTAGGCGGTTGGGAGCAGTACATAGCTCGTTTTGAAGAAGAGTGTGACCACCAGCCTTCTCTCCGTTGTTCGCTCTCGTCCGCTTATTGTTTTCTCGTGCCCAGCATTATTGCCATATGTAAGACGCGCGTGATGACGCCACTTGCAACTCCTCTATAAAATATCAACCGGTCGGTTGTGGTTGCTTAAAATTTTAATAACCGGTTGAAGCGGTTATATGCTGAAATAGAACCGGTTGTTTGATTCTCGCGATCGGTTAACCGGAAACCGGCACAACCGGTTTCAAGCATTAAATTACTAGGTCCAGCAGCCTCCTGACATCTGCAACAGATGTAAGACACTGAGGGATCTGGCTGAAGGTAATCACTGTTGACATCAGTTGCTTGCCGTCCAAGTAGATATTGATAGACAGTACAAATTGCAATTCATATAATAACCATACTGATATAGAAGCAGCTCAACTCATGTACAATTTACCTGAACATGCCACTTCATATCATGTTCAATCACCACACATCAGTGTAACTTCAAAATCCCATCTGGACCTTTGCCCACCTGTCCAAAACCCTACTCTGAACCAATCTATGCAATAAATGTTATGTTACAAACGTACAGTATTTTAGCCGATCAAACCATACCAGGTGGAAGAAGTGTCTCCACAACAGACATTTAACTCAGCTGCTGCTGCAGGTTGACCGCTCCAGCTTCGTACTTCCTTTTTCTAGATAAGTCGATACATCCTGTATAAATACACAAAAAGAACTCGATCATCAACTCACTTATGCCAATACAAAACCTAGTATCTTTAGAATGAATACTAGCAAAAATTTGCAACATACACCACGCCACCCATCGACCATTGTGGTTGTTCAAAAAATATTTAGAAGCTTTAGTGTTGTATCATGCAAGAGTCCGTGAGCCGATAGAGGTCTAAAAGGCGTAAATTTGACTTTGAAGTTATGTATCCTACACGTTTGCAACAAACCCTAAGCCACACTACCATCTCTGCCTTTGCTACACAACTAGTTTTCAATCCTTAGACCAGCTCTGCGTTGCCCACAGTAATCCGAGCTAAAATTACGCTTCCGATTCGCAAGACTTAATACAGGTGTTTCACCATGCATTTTATACGGCGCAAGGTTTAAAAGGCGGCTCGTATGGACGCGCTTCTGAACAGACAAGTTTCCAACGACTTTTACAACCATAATTTGCTTTTTTCCTATCTTTGGTGTCTATGCTCAAGCCAGTTTCTTCAACGCCCCTCGATAGAGCTCCCGCGAATTTAATCATATTGATGCGATACGATGACGAAACATTGCAGTGAATGGGAATGGATATAGTGTTTCCAATCCCGTTCCGTAGGTCTTTAATCTATGGTTGTGTATATATTACATAAACTTGTTCGGAGTCTTTTTCTTATTTCCATATGCACGTACAAGTGCATTGAGCTCTGCTGTTTTCTCGAAACATTTTTGCTCGCAGAGCATACTACACATCGACCCAGCTGTCCCAGAAAGTGATGTCGGTCTCATGTTAGTCTGTGTTATTCGTATATTCTGATTAATGCGAAGACAATCGTACATTAGTTGTATACTCTTGTTTTAATTTTGCTGGTATGTATCATGACCTGAATAACCTTTCATAAACAATAACTGCATGTACATACACGCGTGCATTCACGCATGCAGCCAGTCTTTTAATGTGTTAATTGCTACGTATCGGTTCGGTCAGAAAAGGGCTTTCGTCTTCTTTTTGTTGTCATATGGAGGTGTCGTTGGGGTAGCGGTTCCAGGGGGAGGTGTCGTTGGGGTAGCTCTCCCAGAGTAGCCCGTGGTGGGTGGCTTGGACATTAACTTGCCTTTTTCAAGATATATGTATTCTGTGTATCTCTCTCTTGCACTGGCTGAAACCAAAGCAGCTGCCAACAGCAAAAGAAAAACATGAAGAAGAACTTTCATTCTGCCTGCTTAGCCAAAATTGGGATCTATAACTTTCAACTTGGATTAGTGGGATAGCAAGTCTCCTTTATAAAGCCCGGCTATCTGTCTTGTTGCCTTCCATAATCGGTTGCTTTGTGCGCATGAGCCGCATGTTGTCTGGTAGTCCAGTCAAGCCCCCAGCACTTTAGACTAACACTTTAGACTAACGAAGTGAATATCTTTTGCTTTTAAAATACCATTATTAGTAGCTGGCGGGCACTGTCACCAGAAAATCGGCCTGCTGAAAATGTGTCCGGCGGACTGAAAATTTCAGTCCGCCGGACCATTTTTTTTTAGTGAAAAATTGGTCCTATGACTATGTTTCCATGGAAATATGGTCCCGCATCGGGAAAAAAATGGTCCGTCCTGGCCCGGACCATTTTTCTCTATGGAAATATCACATGCAAATATGGTCCTACCTATATACATGCACCTTTGGTTAATGCTTCAATTTAGAGATTCAAAAAGTTGAATGCAGTTTGCCTGATACCATATGTAATACATGTATTTTGACCGGCAGTTGAGTCTTACATGTAAGTGCATGTGGCTCGCGCAATTATTTAGACATACATGTAGTATTGCATTTAAGAGAACAACACTCTTTGATCAAATACATGAATACAGACGTGGAATAAAAGCAACGACATACACAATGAGTCACTGCACAGCTTATACTGGTTTGCACTCAATACACATGTTCCACTTCACACTGTTACCTTCCCATATGTTTCCTGGAACGCTGACACATTTGTCATGATGCCAAATCTCGCAAATACCACACTGAACCATCCGTCCATGAGTTATTTATCTGCAGGTGCAGTGAATTGTGATGGTCTCTTGCTTTGTGGCTGCTGCTACATATTACTTCTTTCTGCATAATGGACATATTGTCGTATATTTGTTCTGTAGGCATTCAATAAGATGGCTCCGGAAAATTCTTTGTGTGTATTGCACTTGTTCTGGATTGAATCCACAACACAAGGAGGTAGCAAAAGCTATAGCAAATAACCCACAATCGCTGCTGCCTCTTTGCATTTGCACTATAGGAAAATTGATGGTGGTATCATTTTCCTATGTAAGTATTAACGCTGCTATCTGCTTCTGATCTTCCTTGGAAACGGAACCAATGCTGAGGCTATCAAAATTATCAATTTCATTGGACTTACAAAACACGTTTGAAATTGTTATCCAATG
Organism: Ephydatia muelleri; assembly: GCA_013339895.1. Taxonomy (NCBI): domain Eukaryota; kingdom Metazoa; phylum Porifera; class Demospongiae; order Spongillida; family Spongillidae; genus Ephydatia; species Ephydatia muelleri. The sequence goes on from JABACO010000021.1 coordinate 3,463,798, forward strand.
GTTTCCATGTACATGTAATATTTGCACAAATGTTCCTCGTTCGATTTCAAAAGTCAAATCCTACCAAGGTGAGTGTTCTGGAGGCCACCCACATCTAGATATTGTCTCTTCAACAAAGTCTGCGTTGCGTTTATTACTGCATCTATCAACCATCCATGCATGTGTTGTATTCTTTCACAATCCGAAGTATACAATTCCAGCTCTCTTATCCAATAAGTGCAAGCGGTTGAAGGTTTATTTAAAGGCATGCATAACTGATGGCATTGCTTGTCTAATCATAGTAATACATACCTGTGCAATAGTTCAGCTTCACTCATACTTCCTTTGCCTGAAATATCCCACACAGATGGTTGAGCATTGCCTTCAAATTGTATAACTCCTGTGAATAACAGTATATTTCTATACAAATGTAGTAATACTGTACCTGTTGCCTTTTCTGATTTGTAGTTTGCCATAGACAATGATAATTGCTCAAGCTGAAAGTCCACCCTAATGTAAGAATGCAACATAAATTATAATTATCATTATAACGTTTAAACAGCCAGTTACCTGCTCATTTCATTCATCACAACTCTTCCTTTTATCTCTTCCACCGTGTCTGACACTTCACTTTTGGCAGCGGATGGTTGTTGAACAACATCATCTTGAAATTCTCTGTCACACAGTAATTTTTCTTTAATTGATGAGATTAATACAGATGAAGCTTTGTGAAGATCCTTGCTTATAGGAGAAAAATTTATACCATTTGGGGAAATATGAGGCAAAAAACCACCTTGCACAATCGTCGAACTACAAAGCAATTCAACTTCAGGAAACGACTCAACCATTGCAACATTCAGGATTAGGTTATTTAACATACTAATATCATGGACCTGTGAGGCATCAGTGTGGTGTTACTATGATGTGTATTGCAAAGTCTTTGAGTGGCTATGAATAGGAATATATGGATTATCAGAAACGGATAGTCTTGGAGGAGGCTTTTTTACTTTCTTAGCTCTCCTGTATGGCTTCAAATGAGCTCCTGGTGCTTTTCTTCTCTTAGAGCCATCTAGAACTTTAAAGATCTTGTATGGTCCAAGCCATTTTACATCCAACTTCCCACCCTTTCGATGTTTTTGCTTGGTATCTTTCAGAAGAACAAGAGCCCCAATCTTATAGCAAAGAGGAGCTGCACATTTCAAGTCACAATTTTTCTTTTGTTTTTGTTGTGTAGCTTGTCAGTTATGTTTCACAAGTTCAAGTCTTTTGGCTCACACCTTCTGGATGTCCCCCTCACAATAATTTAAAGCAATATCATTGGAAAAAATATTCCGGAATTTTTCAAGTACTGTCTTAAGCTCTTTCTTATTAATATCAATGTCAATGGTATTGTAATCTTACGCACAAACATAAGTTCACACGAGTGAATTTAGTTGATTCTTGACATGAGGTATTGTAGGCAAAAACACATGATTCAAAGTATGTAATCCACATCTCCTTCTTACAGCCTATATGGTTTGCCAACGTATTGTGAAGCATATGGTTGAATTTTTGTCTAAACTATTTGCCTATACATAAGATAACATTTGAATTAAAATAAGGTTAATATACTATCAACTAATCAAAACACCAATGGGTGGTAAGAAGCTGTTAAATGATGTCTTATGCCAAACAATGCCATTAATTTTTCTCCAGCTTGTTGTTTCATTCAGTACCTTGGTCAGATGTAATAACCTGAGGTTAGCCCATCCACATGAATAAATGTACCAATAAAAAAAAAGAATATAGAAAGATTCATTAGTCATACCTCAGGTGTGTACCTCCCCTGCATAATGAAAATCGATTTTTCCGAATACTTTTAAAACACTAATCGATTTTTCAGGTTTTTGTGGATCTGAAAATCAAATAGTTTTTTAAAAACTAAATCGCTTTTTTCCGAATATAGGTTTTGCCAAATTTCCTGCTACCTAGGTTATTCAGGTTATGGTGCTTGTGGAGTGCACACTGAGAAGATGATTTATATCTGCACAGAAATCCACCTGGTCTCGCACCCAAACTAGAGCTATGCATGTCAGTTGAAAACACGGAGACACAAAAGTCTATAGTAGCATGTGTTTGCCAAATAGAGTTTAATAAATTGTATGTCTTTACCATGCAGTGTACATATCAATAGTAATGTAAACCTAACCATTCAACACTATCCACTGAGACCAGACATCCCCATTAAAAACTCACCCCACATCACCTACAATTACGTACTCCACTTACAATCATCCCACAACACTCCATTCACGTTCTCGCTAAATGCAAATGAAATTTCCCATTAGTACGATCGCGTAATGCTCTCTAATTCCTATACATACTCAAACAGAGCGCGCATACTTACTTGAAGTGGGTAAGAAGTCTGTCATTCTATTTCACTCGCTAGCGCAATACTCAGATATGTTCACTTCGTACCACTGTACAATAAAATTAACAACGCAATACTAGTACTGGTACATAAATTTATTGCTACTACATACAAACACAACTCGTGGCATATACTAATGAACATAGTTACTTACTTGAAGACGATGATAAAAGCATTGAGCAAGTACACGCTGTATATTTTGTATCCCCAATTGATGCACATTAAATATTTTCTATTATATTTACTTAATTATTGATTGCTTCGATCCGATGTCGTCCCCACATTGCATGTATGTATCAATAGTAAAAACAACAGTGATAACTATAACTCTATTTATGAAATACTCAATTGAAAATCATCGGTATAAAAAGGTAAGCAAATTGTCGATGCTGACGACCAATACCTAAGTACCTCCGAATGGAGAAACATAAACCGGTTATTTCGAATAGATAAAATTCACTAATCGATTTTTCCGAGTAATGCTAAGTTGCTATTCGAACGGATAGGTTTTTGCGAATATCCGAAAAACCCGAATAACCAGATGCCCGGTTACACACCCTAGAACGCGCAATCATGGCGTGAATCAGGCAAAAATGTGCATTAATTTTGCACAGCTGTATCTCCGTAACGGATACAGTAAAATTTAACGAACCGAACAAATCAATAGCTACAGGACCTCTACATACAAACCGAATTTGAAGCGATTTGAACGCTCCTACCTGAACATATGACGGTTTTGAACCCTCTGGGGTATCGGACCTCGTAACGTCGGCTATGTGCTGTTGCAAGACACCAAATTAATTACGCACATAGAACAAAGATGTAGTATGAAGTGTTGAAAATAGGACATTGATAGCGTTAATCTTCGGAAGTTGTAGCGATTCAAACGTGATGCATTTTTACAACTTTTATACAATCATTATAATGATACGACTTTTTCTCGGAAACTGTCCCAAACGTTATAGAAATCCTTTGCGTTTACATCGTTATAACTTCCG
>JABACO010000021.1:3472184-3531200 GCA_013339895.1 Ephydatia muelleri
ACAGGCTTCGCGACGTTTTTGTGGAGACATGCCGGAGAGCCTGCATTGGTGTCCAGGTGAAGGTAGGGGGTAAATATGGGTCGGAAAAAAGCCGCAAACGACCAGCGGATGTCCTTGCTGCAAAGTGGATGCTATAGGCAAGCCAGCTGCTTTCAATTTCACCGTCACGTCTCCGCTAGTTTCTAACATTTTACCCGAAGCGAGTGTGACAGCGGGATCTGCAGCCTTTGTAGCGAAAGTAAGGAAGCATCGAGCCAACGATGCCAAATGTGCAGAACTTGGTTGGGTATCCATCCCACTAGCAGTAGAGGACTTATGGGTGTTGGGGTACCGAGGCTAAGTGGGCGTTTTCTTAGCTTGCGTCTCGACTGGCCACAAGACAGAATTGTCCGAATTCCACAGCCACTGTAGCCCTATATGGAAGGCTGAGTCTGACTATTGTTAGGGCGAACGTCAGGGCAATTCTCTCCAGAACAATCTTGTACTTTAATTAATTACTTAATTGTACAAAAATAATACCATCCCCAGGTCTTAATCTCCACCTTGACACAGCTGAGTTCCAAACAGTCTTAAAATGTTGGCTAGGTATTGACATGTTTGGTGGTAGTAGGTGCCCATCTTGTTCAACCCAGTCATTAGATCCCTTAGGTCACCACGCCCTAACATGTAGATATAATGGGGATGTAGTGTCACACCACAACCAACTTAGGAATACTTTTTTTGAATCCTGCAGACAGGCTGGTGTTGGTAGACAAATGGAGGTAGGAAGTGGTTTGGGGCACGATGAACGACGCACCCGGCCAGCCGATGTTCTAGTGCCAAATTGGGATCTGGGGAAACCTGCAAGTTGACTTCGGGAGTGGCCTTCGTGGCCACTCCCGAAGTCAACTTCTCAGCCCCGTCACCCGAACGCAAAGTCCAACCACCTGGAAGGATGTCTTCCAATGAATGCGCACCCCGTGCGTACATCGAATCGGTTTCAGCCAAAGATGGCAAGTAAGATGGCAAGTACCGTGAGGTGGCCAGCCTACACGTACCAATCGTAACGAAAAGAGCTTGGTCCAAGAAGCGAGTACCGGTAGATAGAGAACTCGAGAGAACTCAACCGCGCGCGTAGAAATTATTTTTTCTTTTTTTTGGAGCATGGGGACCTGAGGCCAAGGCCTGTTTCTCCCAGCTGGCTTCGAGGCTTTCCATCAGGCTTCAAAAGCCCAAATCAGTCATTCTTCATGAACTATATGGTCGCTTAAACACATGTCTCGTTCGTTGTGTTGCTATACGGCCATATTAAGTAGGATCCAGTCCTCGTAACTTTATCCTGTGTTTATTCTTGGTGTAATTTTTCTATATGTAATATTATAATTTATTATTAATAATAATAATACAAGAAAACACACATACACATGCATAACACAATTAAGATTAACAATCCTGAAGGGGTGTTTGGGCACATCTGAGTAGAATGGCTCTTGCATTCTGCCTCATCAGTGTGACGCCCAGCAGGCAGTACATCATTCTTGGTATGCTTTCCAATCTCCCCAAACTCTGCAGAATTGCCTGAAGCCAAGCTCGCTTCCAGAATCAGGTCTGTATTAAGCGGATGGATGACTTTCAGGTCAAAAGTTGCAGGGTTGGAGAGGGACCAGTTTGGCACCAGCACATCAGCTGGTCTAGAGAAGTCTAAGCCTGGACCTTTCTCCAGTTGAGGAGATAAGCAGGCTTTAGAGTAATAAAATAATAATAAAAATAAAAATAACCTCCTGCCCCCCCTTGATGACATCTGTTCTTTAAAGAGTCCCACAATTCGTTTTGTTCCAAAGAGAGCGAGGTTGGGTTTTGCTAAGGTGCTCAGTTCTGTTCTAAAGGAAATTATTTCAGACAATTCAGTGACATCTTGGTTGAAGCTTATGATGCTTCCCAAGTGTGTGTTACCAAGCTGCCAACGCAGAGGTCATCACAACAAGCCTGTTCCAATTGAGTTCCTTTGTGACTTTTGGATGCAAAACCAATTCAATGAGCTTTGGAACATGGCATTGTCACGGGTCTCTAGCACCACTAATCACCATCGCACCAAGACCATCTCTCCAAAACAGCAATTTTATCAGCAATTTCTCTTGCTCAGGATGATTTGTACAGCAAAGCTTGCCAGACTCTGGTATCATCTGGTCTTGCACCTAACAATGCTGAGACCTGGAGACTATTAGAAGCTAAACATCCCAAAGGTGAGTGTCCTAAAACTCCATCCCCAACTGACACATCGACCTTGGTACCAGCTGAGATCAACCTCATGGCAATTTTGAGATCATTCCCCAAGCTAACTGCTGCTAGGCCTTCTGGGCTTCGTATACAGCATCTTATAAATGCAGCAGAAGTGCCTTACAGACCCCAATTTTGCACTTACTTAGGGCAGTAATCAATCTTTTGGCCGCAGGTAAGGCACCAATTGAAATAACTGCTTATTTGGCAGGAGGCAATCTTACAGCTTTAAATAAATCCAAACCTGGGTGCCCTTTTGATGTCTGGCCCATTGCTGTGGGAGAAGCCCTATGCGGTTGGTTGGAAAATGCCTCTGTGCTGCAGTTAAGGTAAGGGCTCAACAATTTTTCCACCCTTTTCAGTTTGGTGTTGCGTGCCCCCTTGGGGCAGAACAAATGATCCATGGATTAAGGGATTGCATTGAGCAACATTGGTTGGAGAATGATTTTGTTGTCCTGAAGGTGGACCAACCAAGGTATTGCTCCTAACTGTGATAAAACTTGGAACCTTCTGGTGTCTAAGCATCCTAAAAATGATAGTCCATCTGTTCCTGTTTCACCTCAGAGTGATGTCTCCTTACCGACCAGCTTAAATCTTATGGCAATCTTGCGTTCCTTTCCCAAGCTGTCTGCCGCTGGCCCCTCTGGTCTTCGTATTCAGCACTTGATTGATGCGGCGGAGGTTCCTTTGCAAACACCTATCCTCCAACTGTTGAGGAAAGTCATCAATATCCTAGCTAGTGGAAAGGCTCCTGCTGATGTTTCAATCTTTCTGGCTGGTGGCAATTTAACAGCCTTACAGAAATCTAAACCTGATTGCCCCTTGGATGTTCGTCCAATTGCTGTGGGAGAGGCGCTTCGTCGCTTAGTGGGGAAGTGCTTGTGTTCCATGGTGAAAGTTAAAGCTGCTGAGTTCTTTGATCCACTCCAGCGGGGTGTTGCTTGTGCAGCTGGTGCTGAGAAAATTGCTCATGGTCTTAGAGATTATATCGATGAGAATTGGCACGTTGAAGGCTTCACTGTGCTGAAGATAGACTTGGTGAATGCCTTTAATTTAGTAAGCCGTCAAGCTCTACTGTCTGAATGCAGCACTCATTTCCCAGAGCTACTCCCGTGGGTTAGTTGGTGTTATTGCCGGCACCCTGTTCTGTGGCACACCTTGGGAAATTTATCATCTCAATCTGGTGTACAGCAAGGGGACCCAATGGGTCCCTTGCTTTTCTCCCTAGTTCTTAATGTTGTGATCAAAGTGATTGCTACTCATCCTGAGTGCTGTGATCTGTGCTATCATGTGTGGTACCTTGATGACGGTGTTCTTGCTGGCCCAAGTTCACATGTTAGGAAAGCACTCGACTTGCTCATGGAGCTTGGTCCCCCCCTTGGCCTTCGTGTGAACATCAAGAAGTGTGAGGTCTTTAGCAGTGGGTGTTTGGCTCATTTCCCAATTGAGATGAAACTAGTCAAGCAAACCCAATCTTGAGATCTTGGGAATACCTATTGGTGATGCTGACTTTTGTAGTGCTGTCCTGGATAGGAAGAGGTCTGAGGCTGGTTTTCTACTTAAGAGGCTAGAGGATGTTGGGCAAGTTGATCCCCCAGGTACTCCTCTGGCTTTGTGGTGGTTACTGTAAGCTTGTCCATCTTGCTCGTGTGGTACCTCTATCTTTCTCTCAGTCTGTTCTGCATATATTTGATCAAGACGTTCAAAAATGTTTCACATCTTGTACAGGAATCATACGGAGCTTGGGGGAAGGAGGCTTTGGAGGCGTTCTCCATGTTAGCCTCTCGCCTAGCCACGTCTTCATCCAGGCCCAAATCTATGGTTCTGTCTGAACTGTATGGCTGGCTCAATCTCCATTTAGTTAGGGCAAATGTGAGGGCTATTTTGTGCCGACTTTCCTGCCATCATCAGGAATACATTTGAGTTTGTATGTTGTTTTGTGACTTGTGTTTGGTTATTGTTGCATTTGTGTAAAAATAAATAAATAAATAAATACATACAAATAATAATAATAATAATAGCATCCCACTTGTGGTCGAGACCTATGGGTGTTGAGCTGGTCGCCTTTCCACCAAGCTAAACCAACTCAAGTCCAAGACCATATACAGCCGCCTAGGCGTAGCCATAGTGAGAGCCAACTGCAGAGCCATCCTGTCTAGGTTAACCTGACTGTAAGGCCTCTTGTTTTTCTTCAGGTTACAATGCATCTATACACGTGCATCAGATCAGTGGGCATGATAACTGCGTTTCGAGGTGCCCGCCAGCCACTAATAATAGTAATTGAAAATATATATTTAGCCTATTTTAAAAGCAAAATATGTGCGCTTCATTTATTGTGTCTTGGACTAGCCGACGACATGTGGCGCATGCGTACATATTAAATTTTTACACGACAAAACAGATCGCCGGGCTATAAAAGGATACTTGCCATCTGTGTATTGAAAGCTCCATCACAATTCCTTTTCGGAAAAGCAAGGATGAGATTTCTTATTCAAGTTGTTCTGCTGCTGTTGATAGCGGCCTTGGTTTCAGCCAGTGCAAAAGAGAAACACAGCATATATATAAAAAAAGGCAACTATATGGCTAACCCGAGACAACCTGGGACCACTACTCGAACGCCGACGTCTACCAGCACCAGAAAGTCGAGGCCCATACCTCCTGTTGGCCACTCCTCCAGACTAAAACAAAACAAAGTCTAATGAACCTTTGAGCTTGTCTAAAATGAATGAACCGATATGTAAAAGTTAACATTCTAGTCGACAGCTTAATTACTGCATGCGCGCAATTAAAATTATATTTTTATAATGTCATTCAATTACTTCGATTTACGTAACGTGATCAACGATTCCTATACCATCTGCTCAGCCGCTGAAACCTGTTACAAACCCGGATCTGTGGGAATAAATCCCCAGGAACTTGTGAGATTCACACAGTTGCGAAGGTTTAGCAGTAGCACAAACACATCCGCTGTCTGGTCTCATTTCAAGGTCCATACATCGAAGGAGAAAGGGTACGCAGATAAAACTTGGTGTGCATGATTATTGCCACAAGCCGTTCTCCAGGAACACTCCACTCATTCTAGACAAATTGAACGGCATCACAAGGACCAAATGCCGAAGCCTCAGTACTTTGTGATGAATCTACTGAATCTGCTGGGCAGGTCAATGATGAACAACAATGTGTGTGTAGCAATCTTCGCAACACAGTTAAAGAGGAATATGAGCTTGGCTTCGACTCCCGGAGATCAGATCAGTAGATGTCATGGCCTCTTTAGATCCTTTGGAATGGTGGAAAATGCATAACACACAATTTCAAAGCTTGCTCGAATGTATCTGCATGGTTATTCCTGCATCATCCACCCCTTCAGAGAGAGTGTTTCAAAAGCCAGGTTGATCCAGGAGCGTCAGCGATGGAGCCTACTTCCCCAACGGCTGGAGGCATCAGTTCTCCTAAAGCATAATACATGGATGCTTTGAAAGAAATAAGCCAATGAGCACTATAGATGTGCCACTTGCTATAATTAATAACTGATCTGTTCTGTTACTCTTCATATTTATTCACATCGGTATGATTTATGATTATTTCACAATCATCTTCACTACATGCCTATATTAATGTGCTTGCAGTTGCATGGCCAAATAAAGTGTGTAATATAAAACTATAAGTTACACCAGATGCTTAATAACTAATAAGCATACTGCTAGTGTAGTATACACCATACAGTGCATGTTACTAGTTGCACCTTACTTTAATAGTTGAATTGTGACAAGAAGTGAGCTTGGTTTGTTTGTACAAATATGGTAGTCATATACCGCATGTACATATTGGTACATGGAGGGGGCGTGGTCTGGCCTGACAGGCCAGGGGTCCGGCCTGACAGGTCAGGCCAGATCTCCGACCTATCAGGCCGGCTGGCCTATGGCAGGCAGCCCTGCGGTGTTCCTAAAATTTCAGACTATTTGCCAGAACTTTCTTCATAAATTAAGTAAAATTGTAATGCTACATTTCCTATTTGCTCGCCTTTAGATTGAATTATTGTTTTTTAATACGTGTATCGATTGCGACGTAAGAAATTTTTTCAGCGCTATACATGCACGTATACATGTATATCGCTTTTGGCCGTGTGATCTTATTATTACCAGACTAATCTTCATCATTTGCCTAGCTTACCAATTTGTCATCAACGTTCTTCTTCACTGCCTGATGTTCTGCCATCATAGAAAGATCTCTACGCGTGGTTGAGACGCTCTTTGCTGGTTAAAAAAATGTCGAAAATAGTCCATCCTTCCTTGTTTGAGTGTCATGTTGCTTGAGGTCTAGCTAGCTATAGAGTACGCCTAGCCTCCATGCATGGTGCACTCTATAGAATGCACGCAATCCAGGTACCATGTGTACTCTAGATTCAGGTGGATCATTTTGTGTGTGATTTGCGCAAAGTGCATGTTTGAGAGAGAAAGCTTTGTTTTTTCTTTAGGCTACTATTGATCTATATTCCTGTATAACAAAATCAGTGTGCTTGAAAACGGCCAGCCACTAATAATGGTATTGTAACAGGCCAGGTTGTACCAAAAATATAATAATGAGAGAAGAGTACAACACTGCAGAAATATGCATTTATATACAGTAGGTGCAGAGTTCACGGGAACACAAGTGGCCAAGCTGTCTGGGTAGAGGTTTCTGCGCATGCGTATAAGGTGTTACATCACTCCCTCCATAAATAGACATGTCCACATGTCTAATGAGTCACCCAAGTCCCAAATCGCTCAGGTGGCCTCCTTTCCCATGTTGATCGACGAAGCCCTTCCTCTTCTGGTGCCTCCGGAGTGCCCTGCGCCTCCTCTTCATTCTCCATGTTATCGTCCATTTCTGGTACTAAATTCTCGGGGTCCTCTTCTGTGGCATCACCTGTTTCAACTAATTGACTTTCAGTACCATGTTCCACTCCTTGAAGCATGTCAGGTTCAGTTTGCCTCACCAGAGTATCATCCTCCCGTTCCACTAGGACTTCTTCGTATTGGCTCTCTGAAGTGGTCTCATCTGTGCTCCTATCTTGAATGAGCGCTTCATTCTCTGTGGTCTCATCCAGGCTGTGTTCTTCACGACCAGATTCACGAGGCATAGGTTCATCATCTAAGTGTCTGGTGAGATAGGGCTTTAGGCGGTCAAAATGTACTACCTGCTGCTTGTGCGGTGGAAGATTCCATTTAATTTGATAAACGCCTTTCTCGTACACTTTTGCAACAGTATAGGGGCCTTTCCAACATGCATGAAGTTTCTTAGAGTGCCCCTGGGGTACAGCTGGACAATATAACCACACACTATCTCCCTCCTTATATGGTTTTCCCTCTACCTTGCGGTCATAGAGTTGTTTGTGCCTCCTCTGTTCAATTCCCAAGTGCTCCCTGACATGCTCATAGGCTGCTACCAACCGTTGCTCCAGAGCCCTGGCATACTCTGAGGTACTGGTAGTAGTTACACCCAAACATGATGTCAATGGGTAGTTGTACTTCTCAGCCAAACATGAGCGAGAAAGGAGTAGCCTTTGTTGTCTCGTGAATGCTGGTGCGATATGCCATCATGAGGCATGGCAGCTTGAGGTTCCAGTCTCTTTCGGCATCAATAGTAGCCCTTTTCAGCATTGAAAGTAAGGTTCTGTTGAACCTCTCAATCATCCCATCTGATTGGGGGTGGTAGGGTGTAGTCCGGGTCTTCAGAATCTCTAACAACCTGCATATCTCTTTCACTAAATTTGACTCAAAATTCCTACCCTGGTCTGTGTGCAAACAAGCAGGTGCCCCATACCTAACCACAAACTCATTAACAAATAATTTTGCCACTGTACCAGCTTCCATATCTGACATTGGGAAGGCCTCAGTCCACTTAGTAAAATAGTCCCCAATGACTAGTATATACTTGTTTGAGCAGGGAGTGAGGGGCAAGGGACCCAAAATATCCATAGCAATACGTTGCATGGGCCCATCAGTTACCGTGTCTACTTCCATAGGGGCGCGTCTATGTTTTGCTGGGGATTTCTGGGCACCACATCTAGTACATGTTCTGCACCACTCATCTACATCCTGCCGCTGGCCCACCCAGTAGAACCTCTGCTGTGCTTTCTCAAGTACTTTCGCAACACCGAGATGTCCCCCTGTTGGGGCATCATGCAGCTCTGCCAGGATGGAAGGAACTAACACATGAGGCACAACCATTTGTAGACAGTTATTCAACCCTTTCCCAGCTACATCCTTCCATGAGCGATATAAGACATCATCCACCAACACCAAGTTAGTTTTTTGAGACCACAGGCTCTTGAGGACTTTACTAGCATTATGTGGGCATGTCTGGAGTAAACCTTTCATCCACCTTTTCATTTGACCTATGTCAGGGTCATCAGTCTGGAACTGGATAACCTCCTGCTTTGACCACTGCAGTGCCCAGCCACCTACATTACTACGCCCTCTGGTCAGTGGTGGCATGTACCCCTACAGGTTGGTTACTACACTGGTGACACGGATAGCGAGACAAAGGATCTGCATTGCCATGCTTCTTACCAGGCCTATGCTGAACTGTAAACTCATATTCCTCAAGGTGCTCTAACCACCTGGCTACCTGCCCTTCAGGCTCTTTAAAGGAACGTAGCCACTGCAAAGCGTGATGGTCCGTGCGAACAATAAATGGCCTACCATACAAATATGGTCGAAACTGATCTATTGCCCACACTAATGCCAGCATCTCTTTTCGTGTGGCACAATACTTACGTTCGGCCTTAGAAAGGGTTCTGCTTGCGTAGTAAACCACATGCTCAGCACCTTGATGATTCTGGGACAGGACAGTGCCAAGACCATCGTCACTTGCATCGCAATCCACAATGAAGGCCTCTTCAAAGTTGGGGTAGACCAGCAACGGAGCAGAGGTAAGTTTAGTCTTCAGCAGAGTAAATGCTTGCGAACACTGCTCTGTCCACTGCCACCGCTTCCCTTTTTCCAGCAACCTATTTAGTGGAGCTGTGATCTGTGCAAAATTATGAATGAAACGTCGATAATAGGATGATATTTGAACCGCGGAGTTAATTTGACCGCTTCCGAAAAAACGAGATCATATCTCGGGATAGGAACGGGATTAATATCATTACGACAGAGTACTTGGGGTATGTTGTCTCAAACAAAGGAGTGGAGGCTGACACTGAGAAGATTCAATGTGTCCTAGACTGGCCAACTCCTACGTCACCAAAGCATTTTTGGGTCTGGCATCCTATTATCGACGTTTCATTCATAATTTTGCACAGATCACAGCTCCACTAAATAGGTTGCTGGAAAAAGGGAAGCGGTGGCAGTGGACAGAGCAGTGTTCGCAAGCATTTACTCTGCTGAAGACTAAACTTACCTCTGCTCCGTTGCTGGTCTACCCCAACTTTGAAGAGGCCTTCATTGTGGATTGCGATGCAAGTGACGATGGTCTTGGCACTGTCCTGTCCCAGAATCATCAAGGTGCTGAGCATGTGGTTTACTACGCAAGCAGAACCCTTTCTAAGGCCGAACGTAAGTATTGTGCCACACGAAAAGAGATGCTGGCATTAGTGTGGGCAATAGATCAGTTTCGACCATATTTGTATGGTAGGCCATTTATTGTTCGCACGGACCATCACGCTTTGCAGTGGCTACGTTCCTTTAAAGAGCCTGAAGGGCAGGTAGCCAGGTGGTTAGAGCACCTTGAGGAATATGAGTTTACAGTTCAGCATAGGCCTGGTAAGAAGCATGGCAATGCAGATCCTTTGTCTCGCTATCCGTGTCACCAGTGTAGTAACCAACCTGTAGGGGTACATGCCACCACTGACCAGAGGGGCAGTAATGTAGGTGGCTGGGCACTGCAGTGGTCAAAGCAGGAGGTTATCCAGTTCCAGACTGATGACCCTGACATAGGTCAAATGAAAAGGTGGATGAAAGGTTTACTCCAGACATGCCCACATAATGCTAGTAAAGTCCTCAAGAGCCTGTGGTCTCAAAAAACTAACTTGGTGTTGGTGGATGATGTCTTATATCGCTCATGGAAGGATGTAGCTGGGAAAGGGTTGAATAACTGTCTACAAATGGTTGTGCCTCATGTGTTAGTTCCTTCCATCCTGGCAGAGCTGCATGATGCCCCAACAGGGGGACATCTCGGTGTTGCGAAAGTACTTGAGAAAGCACAGCAGAGGTTCTACTGGGTGGGCCAGCGGCAGGATGTAGATGAGTGGTGCAGAACATGTACTAGATGTGGTGCCCAGAAATCCCCAGCAAAACATAGACGCGCCCCTATGGAAGTAGACACGGTAACTGATGGGCCCATGCAACGTATTGCTATGGATATTTTGGGTCCCTTGCCCCTCACTCCCTGCTCAAACAAGTATATACTAGTCATTGGGGACTATTTACTAAGTGGACTGAGGCCTTCCCAATGTCAGATATGGAAGCTGGTACAGTGGCAAAATTATTTGTTAATGAGTTTGTGGTTAGGTATGGGGCACCTGCTTGTTTGCACACAGACCAGGGTAGGAATTTTGAGTCAAATTTAGTGAAAGAGATATGCAGGTTGTTAGAGATTCTGAAGACCCGGACTACACCCTACCACCCCCAATCAGATGGGATGATTGAGAGGTTCAACAGAACCTTACTTTCAATGCTGAAAAGGGCTACTATTGATGCCGAAAGAGACTGGAACCTCAAGCTGCCATGCCTCATGATGGCATATCGCACCAGCATTCACGAGACAACAAAGGCTACTCCTTTCTCGCTCATGTTTGGCTGAGAAGTACAACTACCCATTGACATCATGTTTGGGTGTAACTACTACCAGTACCTCAGAGTATGCCAGGGCTCTGGAGCAACGGTTGGTAGCAGCCTATGAGCATGTCAGGGAGCACTTGGGAATTGAACAGAGGAGGCACAAACAACTCTATGACCGCAAGGTAGAGGGAAAACCATATAAGGAGGGAGATAGTGTGTGGTTATATTGTCCAGCTGTACCCCAGGGGCACTCTAAGAAACTTCATGCATGTTGGAAAGGCCCCTATACTGTTGCAAAAGTGTACGAGAAAGGCGTTTATCAAATTAAATGGAATCTTCCACCGCACAAGCAGCAGGTAGTACATTTTGACCGCCTAAAGCCCTATCTCACCAGACACTTAGATGATGAACCTATGCCTCGTGAATCTGGTCGTGAAGAACACAGCCTGGATGAGACCACAGAGAATGAAGCGCTCATTCAAGATAGGAGCACAGATGAGACCACTTCAGAGAGCCAATACGAAGAAGTCCTAGTGGAACGGGAGGATGATACTCTGGTGAGGCAAACTGAACCTGACATGCTTCAAGGAGTGGAACATGGTACTGAAAGTCAATTAGTTGAAACAGGTGATGCCACAGAAGAGGACCCCGAGAATTTAGTACCAGAAATGGACGATAACATGGAGAATGAAGAGGAGGCGCAGGGCACTCCGGAGGCACCAGAAGAGGAAGGGCTTCGTCGATCAACATGGGAAAGGAGGCCACCTGAGCGATTTGGGACTTGGGTGACTCATTAGACATGTGGACATGTCTATTTATGGAGGGAGTGATGTAACACCTTATACGCATGCGCAGAAACCTCTACCCAGACAGCTTGGCCACTTGTGTTCCCGTGAACTCTGCACCTACTGTATATAAATGCATATTTCTGCAGTGTTGTACTCTTCTCTCATTATTATATTTTTGGTACAACCTGGCCTGTTACAATACCATTATTAGTGGCTGGCCGTTTTCAAGCACACTGATTTTGTTATACAGGAATATAGATCAATAGTAGCCTAAAGAAAAAACAAAGCTTTCTCTCTCAAACATGCACTTTGCGCAAATCACACACAAAATGATCCACCTGAATCTAGAGTACACATGGTACCTGGATTGCGTGCATTCTATAGAGTGCACCATGCATGGAGGCTAGGCGTACTCTATAGCTAGCTAGACCTCAAGCAACATGACACTCAAACAAGGAAGGATGGACTATTTTCGACATTTTTTTTAACCAGCAAAGAGCGTCTCAACCACGCGTAGAGATCTTTCTATGATGGCAGAACATCAGGCAGTGAAGAAGAACGTTGATGACAAATTGGTAAGCTAGGCAAATGATGAAGATTAGTCTGGTAATAATAAGATCACACGGCCAAAAGCGATATACATGTATACGTGCATGTATAGCGCTGAAAAAATTTCTTACGTCGCAATCGATACACGTATTAAAAAACAATAATTCAATCTAAAGGCGAGCAAATAGGAAATGTAGCATTACAATTTTACTTAATTTATGAAGAAAGTTCTGGCAAATAGTCTGAAATTTTAGGAACACCGCAGGGCTGCCTGCCATAGGCCAGCCGGCCTGATAGGTCGGAGATCTGGCCTGACCTGTCAGGCCGGACCCCTGGCCTGTCAGGCCAGACCACGCCCCCTCCATGTACCAATATGTACATGCGGTATATGACTACCATATTTGTACAAACAAACCAAGCTCACTTCTTGTCACAATTCAACTATTAAAGTAAGGTGCAACTAGTAACATGCACTGTATGGTGTATACTACACTAGCAGTATGCTTATTAGTTATTAAGCATCTGGTGTAACTTATAGTTTTATATTACACACTTTATTTGGCCATGCAACTGCAAGCACATTATATAGGCATGTAGTGAAGATGATTGTGAAATAATCATAAATCATACCGATGTGAATAAATATGAAGAGTAACAGAACAGATCAGTTATTAATTATAGCAAGTGGCACATCTATAGTGCTCATTGGCTTATTTCTTTCAAAGCATCCATGTATTATGCTTTAGGAGAACTGATGCCTCCAGCCGTTGGGGAAGTAGGCTCCATCGCTGACGCTCCTGGATCAACCTGGCTTTTGAAAACACTCTCTCTGAAGGGGTGGATGATGCAGGAATAACCATGCAGATACATTCGAGCAAGCTTTGAAATTGTGTGTTTATGCATTTTCCACCATTCCAAAGGATCTAAAGAGGCCATGACATCTACTGATCTGATCTCCGGGAGTCGAAGCCAAGCTCATATTCCTCTTTAACTGTGTTGCGAAGATTGCTACACACACATTGTTGTTCATCATTGACCTGCCCAGCAGATTCAGTAGATTCATCACAAAGTACTGAGGCTTCGGCATTTGGTCCTTGTGATGCCGTTCAATTTGTCTAGAATGAGTGGAGTGTTCCTGGAGAACGGCTTGTGGCAATAATCATGCACACCAAGTTTTATCTGCGTACCCTTTCTCCTTCGATGTATGGACCTTGAAATGAGACCAGACAGCGGATGTGTTTGTGCTACTGCTAAACCTTCGCAACTGTGTGAATCTCACAAGTTCCTGGGGATTTATTCCCACAGATCCGGGTTTGTAACAGGTTTCAGCGGCTGAGCAGATGGTATAGGAATCGTTGATCACGTTACGTAAATCGAAGTAATTGAATGACATTATAAAAATATAATTTTAATTGCGCGCATGCAGTAATTAAGCTGTCGACTAGAATGTTAACTTTTACATATCGGTTCATTCATTTTAGACAAGCTCAAAGGTTCATTAGACTTTGTTTTGTTTTAGTCTGGAGGAGTGGCCAACAGGAGGTATGGGCCTCGACTTTCTGGTGCTGGTAGACGTCGGCGTTCGAGTAGTGGTCCCAGGTTGTCTCGGGTTAGCCATATAGTTGCCTTTTTTTATATATATGCTGTGTTTCTCTTTTGCACTGGCTGAAACCAAGGCCGCTATCAACAGCAGCAGAACAACTTGAATAAGAAATCTCATCCTTGCTTTCCGAAAAGGAATTGTGATGGAGCTTTCAATACACAGATGGCAAGTATCCTTTTATAGCCCGGCGATCTGTTTTGTCGTGTAAAAAATTTAATATGTACGCATGCGCCACATGTCGTCGGCTAGTCCAAGACACAATAAATGAAGCGCACATATTTTGCTTTTAAAATAGGCTAAATATATATTTTCAATTACTATTATTAGTGGCTGGCGGGCACCTCGAACGCAGTTATCATGCCCACTGATCTGATGCACGTGTATAGATGCATTGTAACCTGAAGAAAAACAGAGGCCTTACAGTCAGGTTAACCTAGACAGGATGGCTCTGCAGTTGGCTCTCACTATGGCTACGCCTAGGCGGCTGTATATGGTCTTGGACTTGAGTTGGTTTAGCTTGGTGGAAAGGCGACCAGCTCAACACCCATAGGTCTCGACCACAAGTGGGATGCTATTATTATTATTATTATTTGTATGTATTTATTTATTTATTTATTTTTACACAAATGCAACAATAACCAAACACAAGTCACAAAACAACATACAAACTCAAATGTATTCCTGATGATGGCAGGAAAGTCGGCACAAAATAGCCCTCACATTTGCCCTAACTAAATGGAGATTGAGCCAGCCATACAGTTCAGACAGAACCATAGATTTGGGCCTGGATGAAGACGTGGCTAGGCGAGAGGCTAACATGGAGAACGCCTCCAAAGCCTCCTTCCCCCAAGCTCCGTATGATTCCTGTACAAGATGTGAAACATTTTTGAACGTCTTGATCAAATATATGCAGAACAGACTGAGAGAAAGATAGAGATACCACACGAGCAAGATGGACAAGCTTACAGTAACCACCACAAAGCCAGAGGAGTACCTGGGGGATCAACTTGCCCAACATCCTCTAGCCTCTTAAGTAGAAAACCAGCCTCAGACCTCTTCCTATCCAGGACAGCACTACAAAAGTCAGCATCACCAATAGGTATTCCCAAGATCTCAAGATTGGGTTTGCTTGATAGTTTCATCTCAATTGGGAAATGAGCCAAACACCCACTGCTAAAGACCTCACACTTCTTGATGTTCACACGAAGGCCAAGGGGGGGACCAAGCTCCATGAGCAAGTCGAGTGCTTTCCTAACATGTGAACTTGGGCCAGCAAGAACACCGTCATCAAGGTACCACACATGATAGCACAGATCACAGCACTCAGGATGAGTAGCAATCACTTTGATCACAACATTAAGAACTAGGGAGAAAAGCAAGGGACCCATTGGGTCCCCTTGCTGTACACCAGATTGAGATGATAAATTTCCCAAGGTGTGCCACAGAACAGGGTGCCGGCAATAACACCAACTAACCCACGGGAGTAGCTCTGGGAAATGAGTGCTGCATTCAGACAGTAGAGCTTGACGGCTTACTAAATTAAAGGCATTCACCAAGTCTATCTTCAGCACAGTGAAGCCTTCAACGTGCCAATTCTCATCGATATAATCTCTAAGACCATGAGCAATTTTCTCAGCACCAGCTGCACAAGCAACACCCCGCTGGAGTGGATCAAAGAACTCAGCAGCTTTAACTTTCACCATGGAACACAAGCACTTCCCCACTAAGCGACGAAGCGCCTCTCCCACAGCAATTGGACGAACATCCAAGGGGCAATCAGGTTTAGATTTCTGTAAGGCTGTTAAATTGCCACCAGCCAGAAAGATTGAAACATCAGCAGGAGCCTTTCCACTAGCTAGGATATTGATGACTGACTTTCCTCAACAGTTGGAGGATAGGTGTTTGCAAAGGAACCTCCGCCGCATCAATCAAGTGCTGAGTACGAAGACCAGAGGGGCCAGCGGCAGACAGCTTGGGAAAGGAACGCAAGATTGCCATAAGATTTAAGCTGGTCGGTAAGGAGACATCACTCTGAGGTGAAACAGGAACAGATGGACTATCATTTTTAGGATGCTTAGACACCAGAAGGTTCCAAGTTTTATCACAGTTAGGAGCAATACCTTGGTTGGTCCACCTTCAGGACAACAAAATCATTCTCCAACCAATGTTGCTCAATGCAATCCCTTAATCCATGGATCATTTGTTCTGCCCCAAGGGGGCACGCAACACCAAACTGAAAAGGGTGGAAAAATTGTTGAGCCCTTACCTTAACTGCAGCACAGAGGCATTTTCCAACCAACCGCATAGGGCTTCTCCCACAGCAATGGGCCAGACATCAAAAGGGCACCCAGGTTTGGATTTATTTAAAGCTGTAAGATTGCCTCCTGCCAAATAAGCAGTTATTTCAATTGGTGCCTTACCTGCGGCCAAAAGATTGATTACTGCCCTAAGTAAGTGCAAAATTGGGGTCTGTAAAGGCACTTCTGCTGCATTTATAAGATGCTGTATACGAAGCCCAGAAGGCCTAGCAGCAGTTAGCTTGGGGAATGATCTCAAAATTGCCATGAGGTTGATCTCAGCTGGTACCAAGGTCGATGTGTCAGTTGGGGATGGAGTTTTAGGACACTCACCTTTGGGATGTTTAGCTTCTAATAGTCTCCAGGTCTCAGCATTGCTAGGTGCAAGACCAGATGATACCAGAGTCTGGCAAGCTTTGCTGTACAAATCATCCTGAGCAAGAGAAATTGCTGATAAAATTTGCTGTTTTGGAGAGATGGTCTTGGTGCGATGGTGATTAGTGGTGCTAGAGACCCGTGACAATGCCATGTTCCAAAGCTCATTGAATTGGTTTTGCATCCAAAGTCACAAAGGAACTCAATTGGAACAGGCTTGTTGTGATGACCTCTGCGTTGGCAGCTTGGTAACACACACTTGGGAAGCATCATAAGCTTCAACCAAGATGTCACTGAATTGTCTGAAATAATTTCCTTTAGAACAGAACTGAGCACCTTAGCAAAACCCAACCTCGCTCTCTTTGGAACAAAACGAATTGTGGGACTCTTTAAAGAACAGATGTCATCAAGGGGGGGCAGGAGGTTATTTTTATTTTATTATTATTATTATTACTCTAAAGCCTGCTTATCTCCTCAACTGGAGAAAGGTCCAGGCTTAGACTTCTCTAGACCAGCTGATGTGCTGGTGCCAAACTGGTCCCTCTCCAACCCTGCAACTTTTGACCTGAAAGTCATCCATCCGCTTAATACAGACCTGATTCTGGAAGCGAGGTTGGCTTCAGGCAATTCTGCAGAGTTTGGGGAGATTGGAAAGCATACCAAGAATGATGTACTGCCTGCTGGGCGTCACACTGATGAGGCAGAATGCAAGAGCCATTCTACTCAGATGTGCCCAAACACCCCTTCAGGATTGTTAATCTTAATTGTGTTATGCATGTGTATGTGTGTTTTCTTGTATTATTATTATTAATAATAAATTATAATATTACATATAGAAAAATTACACCAAGAATAAACACAGGATAAAGTTACGAGGACTGGATCCTACTTAATATGGCCGTATAGCAACACAACGAACGAGACATGTGTTTAAGCGACCATATAGTTCATGAAGAATGACTGATTTGGGCTTTTGAAGCCTGATGGAAAGCCTCGAAGCCAGCTGGGAGAAACAGGCCTTGGCCTCAGGTCCCCATGCTCCAAAAAAAAAGAAAAATAATTTCTACGCGCGCGGTTGAGTTCTCTCGAGTTCTCTATCTACCTGTACTCGCTTCTTGGACCAAGCTCTTTTCGTTACGATTGGTACGTGTAGGCTGGCCACCTCACGGTACTTGCCATCTTACTTGCCATCTTTGGCTGAAACCGATTCGATGTACGCACGGGGTGCGCATTCATTGGAAGACATCCTTCCAGGTGGTTGGACTTTGCGTTCGGGTGACGGGGCTGAGAAGTTGACTCGGGAGTGGCCACGAAGGCCACTCCCGAAGTCAACTTGCAGGTTTCCCCAGATCCCAATTTGGCACTAGAACATCGGCTGGCCGGGTGCGTCGTTCATCGTGCCCCAAACCACTTCCTACCTCCATTTGTCTACCAACACTAGCCTGTCTGCAGGATTCAAAAAAAAGTATTCCTAAGTTGGTTGTGGTGTGACACTACATCCCCATTATATCTACATGTTAGGGCGTGGTGACCTAAGGGATCTAATGACTGGGTTGAACAAGATGGGCACCTACTACCACCAAACATGTCAATACCTAGCCATCATTTTAAGACTGTTTGGAACTCAGCTGTGTCAAGGTGGAGATTAAGACCTGGGGATGGTATTATTTTTGTACAATTAAGTAATTAATTAAAGTACAAGATTGTTCTGGAGAGAATTGCCCTGACGTTCGCCCTAACAATAGTCAGACTCAGCCTTCCATATAGGGCTGCAGTGGCTGTGGAATTCGGACAATTCTGTCTTGTGGCCAGTCGAGACGCAAGCTAAGAAAACGCCCACTTAGCCTCGGTACCCCAACACCCATAAGTCCTCTACTGCTAGTGGGATGGATACCCAACCAAGTTCTGCACATTTGGCATCGTTGGCTCGATGCTTCCTTACTTTCGCTACAAAGGCTGCAGATCCCGCTGTCACACTCGCTTCGGGTAAAATGTTAGAAACTAGCGGAGACGTGACGGTGAAATTGAAAGCAGCTGGCTTGCCTATAGCATCCACTTTGCAGCAAGGACATCCGCTGGTCGTTTGCGGCTTTTTTCCGACCCATATTTACCCCCTACCTTCACCTGGACACCAATGCAGGCTCTCCGGCATGTCTCCACTAGGCTTTATATCCGTCGACAAGTTTATTATCCGGATACCGAATACCGCTTTAAATACGAACGGATTCCGAAATCCGGATAATTCGGATTTATCCGGATAATTCTATGTGGTATTGTTAATTTGCGCTATATTGCCTATACATAAAATTACACTGATAAAATATGGATTACATCAATTTACATCAAATTACATGAATACTCTAAATCACAACATGCATGCTCAGTAGTCAGTACACAATAACACAATACACTCATTTCCAAGTGCGATTACTAGCGAGAAATGTTATTGCATCAGCCATGATGGGATTCATGTGGGCTCTTTCCCTAGCACAAACTCGTCCAAGCTTTGAAAATACTCTTTCTGTCGGAGCACTCGTAGCAGGAGTAGCAAGAACCACTCTTGCAACCTTGGCAAGCTCAGGGAATCGTTTTCTTTCTACTCTCCACCAGTCAAGAGGGTCATCCTTAAGAGGTTGTGCAGCAATCTTTGAGTATTGGGCCAATTCTTTAGTCAAATCTCTTGAAGCATCAACCTTAGATGTTCCAGAACTTGAACTTCCTTCGCCTTGATAACTCGTTGACATGAAAGTGGCGAAGTCATCATCAGCTGAAGACACATGTTTTGCCCTTTTTGAAAGTGGTTCAGCTATGCATGATTCAGTTGGTAGTACTTGATCCCGTTGTAAAAGGCTCTTGTGATAGAGCTTTATGTTCTTTTCTGCAAAGGTAATTGAATCTTTTCGATCGCTTACATTAATAAAAGGTTCAAATGACTTAAAACGTGGATCTAGATATGCTGCAGCAAATAGCAAGCCATGTGTAAGGTCATCTAGATCATTGGTGTCCATATACAGACTTACATAACGTTGGTATATGTCATCTTTACATACTGCCTTTGCTATTGCGATGCACTGTGCATCTGAGGGAATAGGTAAGAGAGCTTTTTCTAACAGATACTTTACCTTCGGCATTGCAGTTGACAGAGTAACATAATGTTCCCCTTCAACAGAAAAAATCTGTTTTGCAATAGGAGCAAGATAGGATTCAATCTGTACTAACAGATGTTTGTCACTATGAGTTAGAGATAATACATTAAAACCCCATTGTTCACTATCCTGCAGCATGTCACAAGCAGGTTTCAGCTCTAAATATCTATGTATCATTTTGCTTGAGTAACCCCATCGCCACTTTACATTCACAACTAACTTTTCAGGAGCAGGCTGGTCAGGATGAAGTGTACTTTTCAGTTCTAGCTTGCGAACCATTAGCGCTAACTCTTGCGATGCAATGTTGCTTTTTTTAATATGATTCACTCCTTCACTAAGTACTGCTACAGGTTCTTTAACACCATCCGTTCTAGGGAGTGCCCAATAGCCTTGTGTAGTATGTGTGCCAGACATCGAAGACCAAAAGTATTATCTTCGTCATATAGCACACGTCTTACCTTGTCCATCACAGTCGGTCCATCAGCTGTCATGCTGAATGCTTTAACCCCAAAGCTGCTCAATATATTCCGTAGAAAAACAATAATTGTATCAGCATCTTCATGTACAACTTCATCTTTATCATTATGCAATACCTCTAATGCAGCAGCAGCTAATGTTACTGACCTCATATGGAAATCTTCCGTTATCCAATGCGCAGTAACACCAAAGAACCCCTTTTGATCTAACCTGGACCAACAATCAATTGTTGTAGATACCATTTTCTGATCATGAATGTTACTTGGGCACTCCAATTGCAATGCTTTGCACACTCGTTCCTTCATTGCAGTGTACTCACGAAGAATCTGAGCATTAATTGTTATTGCATTTGGTATGCAAAACCTGGGGTCCATTACAGCACAAAACTCTTTAAAGCCTTTACCCTGTGCAAGATTTATTGGCCGCATATCAGTTGTCAAAAATTTGCACAAAGCAGAAAATTTACTCTTCCATGCTGTAGATTCCCTAGCGTAAGATTTTGAAAAAAGCTCATCGCATTTCTCTTGCCGAACAGACTTGGAACTAGCCGCAGAACTTGATGCAGAGGAAGACAATCCTTGCTGCAAACAAATTCCATGTTTCGCACTTAAGTGATTAATCATGGAACCGGTGCTAGCAGCAGTAACGTTTAAAGCTTGGCTACACTGTTCACCCTTCTCGTTCTGAACGCAGCAATAAGTGATACGTTTCAAAGTATCCTTATGCACAGGCTCAGTGAAATACGCCCAGCACGCTGATCCTCCACCTCGCACTCCTTTTGCCTTCAACACCGTTGTTTTTCGTTCATCAATCGGCCTCAGATCACTTTGAACAACCCCATGAGACATTGACGGTTCGCCATCTATCAATTCACTGACTAGAACTCTATCTTTTCTTGTCAGCCAAAAAACATCCCATTTACCGTTGTCGCTGCACTTACCGAGGCGCGCAGGTAACCACTTCTCTGAGTTCTCTTCAGACTCTTTTCCTTCATCGTCAGCGTCACATTCGTGACATTCCCATTTGCAAAGTACGAAATCACCTGTCTTGAATACTTTCACTTGAATCCCTTCATCCGCCATTTTGGTTTTCGTTTGAATACCTGGAGTTTTAATAAGCGGTTTTAATTTTTATCATTTATCCGGATTATCCGGTTTTGAAATTACCGGATACCGGATTCCGAAAAGTGGATAAAATAGTCGGTATCCGAATAATCCGTACTTTTACAACTATCCGAATACAAACCCTAGTCTCCACAAAAACGTCGCGAAGCCTGTTATGGCGGGTGACCACGTCATTACTACTTGTCAAAATTAAATATTCATAATGCTGTTAATTGTTTTGCAAGTTCACTCACATAAACAAGTTGACACTAAACACACAAACGCACACAGACACACAAAACAACTACGTAAACACTTCATTATCATTTTCTTGTTGTGGTCTTTGGGGATAGGAGCGGACCAGGATTGATCGAGCGTTAGCTCTAACCAATAACAAGCTGAGGCGGCCGTATAGCTTAGCTACTACCTTGGACTTTAGGGTATTACCACGAATGGCTAACCGAGTAGCCACCTGGGAGAAGGCCCTCTGCCTCTGGTCCCCAGGCCCATAGCTCTCCACTGCCAACAGTATACATCGCTTGCCCAACTCAACACACTTGGGATCATTTTCTGTATGTTTTCTGTGCTCTGCTGCCTTTTCAGCAAAGGCAGCAGAGCACAGAAAACATACAGAAAATGATCCCAAGCGTGTTGAGTGTGTTATCATTTCTTGTTGTGGTGTTTGGGGATAGGAGCGGACCAGGATTGATCGAGCGTTAGCTCTAACCATGATGCCCGCTTCCAACATACTAATTGAATTAAGCAGGGATTCAACAGTAATGTCAAAGGCCAGCTGAGGTCCCACAATTCCAATTGATAACAAAGATGTCTGCTGGTCTTGTCCTGGAATTGTCTTGTCCCCATCTGCAGCCAACTTCTAGATGTGCAGACAGACCAGCTCACTGGAAGGTGCTGTAAACCACATTGCGAATCTTGAGTGTTGTGCCTGATTTTTATATCACCTCCTCTCCTGCATGTGACACAGTGGAACCCAGTAGGTCAAGTGCACAGTTGGGCATAGAGGACAAACCATTGGATTTCCATTCTGACACCCAACCACCATTTCACTGCTGTTTGAAATTCATTCGGGTCAAGGTGCAGTCCCAAGCAGAGGAAAGGCATGTCAACTGAAATCCATGCTGATGCATGGGGTGATGATACAGACAGTAGTCTGGCCTTATCAGCACTAGAACAATTATTAAGGAGAGAGTTGAACTGCATCTCTTCTATTGCATCAGATAGTTTCTTTTGTTTGGGAGTGCGGCCGTCCAAGCTGCTAATTGATAGGGGATCTGAAAGCAGAACACAGGTGTTGTAGTGAGTAATGGCATTTTCCAAATTTGGTGTGGAGATTACAGCATTATAACAACACAAGGATGCAATATAGGCAGCTGATGAATGAAGAGCCAATGAGTGCAGACCAAATCCCCCTCTTATTAAACTCAACTGGGCCTACCTCCAAGCTGAGTCAGTGACATCAACATCAGTACAATCAGCAAAAGAACGGTGAACATCTGTGTCAAACATCTCCATAGAGCCCAAAATGAGGTGTGGAGGCGTTGCCCTGGCAATGTGGGCAAGTTTGCAGAAGCTGGAACAAAGACTCAGCAGGACAAGTGCAACTTGGGGATCTATGCTACCAAGATCATTAGTGGTTGACAATAGAGTTAGGGCTGCCTGATGTTTACTAGATAAGATTTTTTTTGCAAAATTCAGCATCACCAATAGGTGCTCCCATGTTAGGTTGGTTTGATGTAGCTCACGTATCTAATAAGTTCTTACTGTTAGCAATATCTAACTCCCTGGAAGAATACATATATTGATTGCATTGTCGTATTGCCGAGCATACTTTTATACATCAGTTTATCCTTGGGGTAGCAGTTTTTTTTTTTACAAGTAATGAACGAATATGTTTGGGTACTGAGTACTTTATAGCTCGAATATGACAAAGAGGTACAAATTGAGAGGTAGAATCCTTCAAAACCTGTGAAATTTTTATCTAGAATTTCTTCACTTTTAGAATGGTATTATATAGCAGCAACCAATCCGCATCCAATAGATATGAAATAAAAGAAGAGTTGTCTTCATGGCTAAAGTTAACATAAACTAGAATTGGGCTTAGAAACACCAAGAGAAAGAATTGAGAAGTCTACAGAACTATGAACACAAGTGCTGGAGAAAGGTTCAACAACTGCTAAGTCATAGATTAGACATGGGTTAGAAGCAAGGACAAGGTCAATAGAATTTGGATCATGAGTGGGACAATCAACAACTTGCGTAAGACCGTTTTGCATAGTACAGGGTTGTTGTGTGCTAACGAAACATAGCTTATAAGAACCCTCTTATTAATGCGTGGAGAATTGAAGTCACCAACATAAAAAACACCCCCTTTTGTGTTAGTACATGTGTCCATAAGTCGGCAAATAGAAGCAGTGTGGTCAAAGTCATTTGCTAATAAAGGTGATTGTACATGTAAATACATACTAAGCGCATACATAAGCAATCTCTGGCCAATACATCAAGAACAATGCATTCTAAAAATAAGAATACAGGATCAAGGTCAACATGAACAGCCCTTAATGAGGTTTTTACAAATACTGCAACACCACCATATCCATCGCCTCTATCTTTTCTGAAAATTGCATATATTGAATAGGGCAGCAAGAGAGAATCAGAAATATCAGAACGCAGCCAAGATTCAGTAACAAAGATAGTATTATATTCAGAAGAGTTTAGTAGCTTATGAAAAACAGCTAACTTATTACATGAAGAATGTGCATTGAACAACTTACAACGAAGAAAGCCTCATAATCTGAGTAGACTCAGTAGAGCCTTTCCCAGATGCAGCAGTACCCCCAGTTGAAAGTTCTTTCAAAGTCCAGCTGCTCACATGACCATGCCTGTCAATAAGTAACTTGTGTCCAGTTTCATTCTTCTTCTGCCTCAAAACATTATACAGTTCTTTAATCCGTTAACTGACTCTGGTTTACCTAGCCGGAACAAATACACAGCCTTAACACCATTCTCACAAAGAACAGAAAAAATGTCCTTGACAGTAGCAATATCAGCGTTAGTGCTACCAGATTCAGCAATCTCACATATAATCACGTGATCTCTGTTATTCATGGCCGAAACTGCCTCCTTTACCACTTTTTCAACATCTGGAGAACAATTTCTCCGAACAGAAGGCGAAGAACCCCTTAGTTCACTGCATGAATTTCACTTCAACTCGAGATACAAAATCGTCCAGATTTTTCTGTACTTCCTCTAGTTTAGCAGGCAAACTTCGAAGCCTACTATGTGCTCCTTAAATCCGGCTGTCAGAACTGCAAAAAATAAAAAGTAGAACTGGAAGATGAGATTTCTTCTCTTGATCCCGGCTCCGTCAATCATTTTCAATTTTCTACACCTATTATCCGCCACAAGTTGTATCGACCGCACATTATAGACTCTTGAGTGGGCGGGCCACTGCTCAAATAGACACATCTATCAATTGAGCCATGCACTCAATGCAGTCATATTCCATTATGGCTCAATTTTCGCACGGCATTATTTCTCTCCTGACTGTATGTGCATGCATATAGGGAGGCAGGAACGAAAGGCCCCTTCCAACCAACTATTTTAGACGAAACAGATCAATAAACGTTGATCCCCCCTCCCCCTCGCATAATTTGGTCCTTCCCTTTACAACCAAGTAAATGGTCCTGTCACGAAAAATTTGGCCCGATTCAGCTCTCTATATACATGTAGTGTTTAACAGATAAAAGGACATGCTCTGTCTGACATTTACAAAATATGACTCCGGTGTAGCAGGATACCCTGTCCCCCCCTAAAAATTGTCCGGCCGGACAACGTATCCTAGGTTACGTTGTCCGCCGGACAACGTAGCCTAGGATACATTGTCCCCACTAGGACAATTATTCCTAGGATTATCGGTCCGGTTAGTATTGGCTGTCCCCCTTCGTTTTTGCAAGCAACGCTTAACCAAAATAGCCCATTCGATAGGATGTAAGTGCATGCTGTTGCGCACTCCTTAAGAGCTTTGTGTGTTGATCACTTTGGCCAACATTCACAGTACATGTATATGTGTATACATGTACATTTATATTAATTTAAGTGGTATACCAATACTGGCTGATAATTTCTCCAGATATCCAGAACTACTTTCCATTACATCAAAGCAACTTTACGACTTCAATGCTAACGGACAAACCCAATATTTATTTGATGTAGGAATTATATAGCTATTCTGTTTTAATATAGTGCAGTATACTGCAGAACATTATGTACATGGCTTCCTAAACGAAACAAGTCGCACATGGCTGATTGGCTGTCTCAGTAGGATTATTGACCAAAGAGTTAAGTACTCACCAAAATCAGTCAAATAAAATTGTCTAAAACGCTGCCACTATTGTTGTACTGGACTCCCTTTTAACTTTAGACACTAAATCTACCTTCATGAATGAATCACAAATTCTAGTGTGTGGTGTCCAATGCTCTCAACATGCAGGCCTGAATTGCATGTCATGTCGGCCGTATTGCTTTTGAGATAGAGCAAGCCTTCTTCATCACGAAACTGTGTGCTCTCCTGCGAATCGCCCTCTAGCATTTCCGATTTACTAGCATCCACCCGATACTTGCCGTGTTTCAGATACTGAAAAATCTCGTTGTAGAGTGGTAATTCCTGATCTTCATCGTTCATTCTTTAGAACCAATGGAACAATTTTGTCACACGCTTCCGACGTCGACTGCGTTTGAGAACAGGGTGTAGCTAAAACCAGGAGCAGGAGCAGGAGCAGGAGCAGGAGCAGGAGCAGGAGCAGGAGCAGGAGCAGGAGCAGAGCAGGAGCAGGAGCAGGAGCAGGAGCAGGAGCAGGAGCAGGAGCAGGAGCAGGAGCAGGAGCAGGAGCAGGAGCAGGAGCAGGAGCAGGAGATGCTACCTAAAACCAGGAGCAGGAGCAGGAGTCGCTACCTAAAACCAGGAGCAGGAGCAGGAGTCACTACCTAAAACCAGGAGCAGGAGCAGGAGCAGGAGTTGCTACCTAAAACCAGGAACAGGAGCAGGAGCAAAGGATCTATCCAGCCGCAGATGATTATTTCAAATGTTACTGATATGTCTAAATGAAAAATACTTTTACATTATGTATAGAGGAACAGATATGTTCTCTGTTTCCGTGTATGGGGATGAACTTTGGCAAATGCTGTAGCCGTTTCCCAGATTCCCCTCCACCTGATGAAAGAAGTGAAGTCAGCGATGTTCAGAACTTGAGCACTGGGAAAACAGAAGTTTTTTACCAATGTTGTGGAACCACTGTTGTTCAGCAGTCAACATTTTTGAGCAGGAGCCCCTGGATGATTCCTTTTGATATTGCTTCTTTTCAGGAAGACTCACTGAGTAACTTGAGAACAACCTATCCTAGGAATATCACAGTTGATGGTAGAATGTACGTGCTGTGGGTTACACCCTGTATAAGGAAGGAGCATCTCATTTCACTGCTGCAGTTATGTGGAGAAATAAGTGGTGATTTTATGATGGGCTCTCTGAAACAGACCAAACACGAATGACACCTATGAAAGAAGCTTACATGTCTGGACCCAAAGGTTCTTATGTGATATATGTATTATTTTAGTTATTCATGCATGCATACATGTATGTTATTTGCTTTGTGATCAATATATCAATAGTTAAAACATTATACTGTAAGTCTTATCAGTAACACTTGAAATAATAAAAGTATTATCATCTGCGGCTGGACTAGATCCTTTGCTCCTGCTCCTGCTCCTGGTTTTAGGTAGCAACTCCTGCTCCTGCTCCTGGTTTTAGGTAGCAACTCCTGCTCCTGCTCCTGCTCCTGCTCCTGCTCCTGCTCCTGCTCCTGCTCCTGCTCCTGCTCCTGCTCCTGCTCCTGCTCCTGCTCCTGCTCCTGCTCCTGCTCCTGCTCCTGCTCCTGCTCCTGCTCCTGCTCCTGCTCCTGCTCCTGCTCCTGCTCCTGCTCCTGCTCCTGCTCCTGCTCCTGCTCCTGCTCCTGCTCCTGCTCCTGCTCCTGCTCCTGCTCCTGCTCCTGCTCCTGCTCCTGCTCCTGCTCCTGCTCCTGCTCCTGCTCCTGCTCCGGCTCCTGCTCCTGCTCCTGCTCCTGCTCCTGCTCCTGCTCCTGCTCCTGCTCCTGCTCCTGCTCCTGCTCCTGCTCCTGCTCCTGCTCCTGCTCCTGCTCCTGCTCCTGCTCCTGCTCCTGCCTGCTCCTGCTCCTGCTCCTGCTCCTGCTCCTGCTCCTGCTCCTGCTCCTGCTCCTGCTCCTGCTCCTGCTCCTGGTTTTAGGTAGCGACTCCTGCTCCTGCTCCTGGTTTTAGGTAGCAACTCCTGCTCCTGCTCCTGCTCCTGCTCCTGGTTTTAGGTAGCAACTCCTGCTCCTGCTCCTGCTCCTGCTCCTGGTTTTAGCTACACCCTTTGAGAACATGTGGCTAATCTAAAAAACTGAAGGTATTATACGGTATACTGTGCCTGAAATCCCGACGCGCGAGCTCTAAGTGCACGTGTATATGTAAGTAACACATGCATCCGAACGGTCAACCAAGATATCGAAGTTGCAAGGGGGGACAAGCTATCCTAAAGGCGGACAACGTATATACTAGGATAGGGTGTCCGTAGGGGGACAGCCTATCCAGGGGGACAAGCTATCCTGTTACACCGGAAACAACAGAAGGCATAGGAAATTTACTGGCTCTGTCGAGTGCAAAAATATGGCGGTCAGTGTATGTAGCATTTTAGGGAAAGCGCTGCAGGTCACTGACAAGGGCAACTAATCCTCGTATCAACGGACTTAGCTTTAGGTTCGTTAAGGGTTAGGACAAGGACACGTATACAGGGAGTCCATGGGGGAAGATGTAAGGCAAGCATACGCATGCGCGGAACGTTTCAGAAATCGTATAGGTCTAGTCGGACGGATCCCTGGACTAACCTTTAAGGGGGATCAAAATTTTTCGTGACAATAATACTTTTCTCGTGTTAGGCTTATTGCAACCAGATGCGCACACCCGACTGCTTTAGTCACAACTCGGTGGAACGCCTCATTGTGTCGATCTTGCGCTGTCAATTGCGTTATTATTACCTATATGCATTTTGCCAATATAATGTAGCCATAACCAGTCCGCATCTTAGTGACTTCTTTGCGAGTTAGTCACACGAGGCGTATTTAGACGCCCCGGTAAGTGATTTATAATGAGCCGAAGACGCTATGGCTCTTTAAAATACCATGCTAACTGTACATCCAAATTATATGCTGACATACTGCATGGCAACCTCCTTGTTCGTACACCGCAAGCCCTCCATCTGGAAGAGAATGCGTTTTTGTTAATTTGATGTCATGGAATAAGCGCGATCAAAAGTTCAGCGTGCCCGCATCCAACAGTCAATTGGAATCCTGCTAGTATAGTGGTCTGTTTTCCATCCTACTTATTCTACTGCACATTACATGTATCTACGACTAGTACATAAGTCATACTGCTCACATTGTGATCCCATGACAACCCCGCTACAGGATGTAACTTGTTCTTTTAGTTTATAAACCATTTCATCACACACTTCACCCCAAATCCAACGCTCCTCCAGTTAATTGTTTTTTAATTTTGAGCTCTTTCTTCTTTTCCTTCTTTTCTTATCGCAAAGCAGTATTCGAGCGAGATCACGTCATTATTTACTTTCTGTTGTATCGACATCCATAGCTACCAATAGGGTGCATTATAATAGGTTATATACTCGTTGCATAGTGGCCGTAACTGCTGCTCATGCGTACACTGCAGGATCTGTATGGTGTACCACAACCTCAAATAGGAGTGCCGTTTTTTTTTTAAATCGAGTTATAAAGTAAATACTGTACGCAATGCGTCATGTGCTTTGCAGGGTGCAGTATTTACAGATCAGTTTAAGGGTAAAGGCCCCGCGTAATAAAATGAAAAAGAAAGAACAAAAAAAAAGAAAGATGCGAACCCTATGCATTTCGACACAAAAATAAATTATCTCTTTAAGGAGACAAAAATGATGTGTTTACAGTGAAGATGTACGTAGAAATTATCAACCACAGAGTTGCTCAAGCTAGCCTATATCCTTGCGAATCACCATCTTTGGTCCACCAAATTGGCTATGGATTTCCTGCATGACGGTCGTCTGCATCTAGCGCTTTTACGATTCGATCGGACTTTAAACACACATGTATATTTAAGATAAGATCATATGAGTGCGCAATGGGCTGGGAAGAGTACAGCATGGAGGATTTTCTCAGAATCTATGCATCTGCTGGAAAAACAGGTTGCCTACATGCAGTTCCAATTCTAGTCTAGCTCTTCTACGTTAATTGTACGTTATT
Organism: Ephydatia muelleri; assembly: GCA_013339895.1. Taxonomy (NCBI): domain Eukaryota; kingdom Metazoa; phylum Porifera; class Demospongiae; order Spongillida; family Spongillidae; genus Ephydatia; species Ephydatia muelleri. The sequence goes on from JABACO010000021.1 coordinate 3,501,901, forward strand.
TGTTCAGTTGTATATATATTCCATAAACTTTGTTTCGAGTCTTCTTCTTATTTCCACAAACACCTACAACTGCATTGAGGTCTGCTGTTTTCTCGAAACCTTTTTGCCCGCAGGGTAAATTACACGTCGACCCTGCTGCCCCAGAAAGTGATGTCGGTCTCATGTTAGTCTGTGTTATTCGTATATTCTGATTAATGCGAAGACAATCGTACATCAGTTGTATGCTCTTTGTTTTAATTTTGGTGGTATGTATCATGACGGATAACCTTTCATACACAATAACTTCATTTACATACACGCGCGCGTGCATGCACGTATGAAGCCTGTCTATAGTTCAACTTTTAATGTGTTAATTGTTACGTATCGGTTCGGTCAGTAAGGCGCTTTCGTCTTCTTTTTGTTGTCATACGGAGGAGTGGTGCCAGCAGGAGGTGTCGTTGGGGTAGCTGTCCCAGGGTATCCCGTGTTGGGTGGCTTGGACATTAACTTGCCTTTGTACAGATATACATTGTATTTCTCTTTTGCATTGGCTGAAACCAAAGCAGCTGCCAACAGCAATAGAAGAACTTGAAGAAGAAACTTCATTCTAGCTTGCTTAGCCAAATTGGGATCTATAAATTTCAACTTGGATTAGCAAGTATCCTCCTTTATAAAGCCCGGCTATCTGTCTTGTTGTGTAAAAACTTTCCATAATCGCCAGCTGATAGGTTGCATTGTGCGCATGCGCCACGTGTTGTCTGGTAGTCCAGTCAATCCCCTTGCACTTTAGACTAATCAAATAAAGCACTTTAGACTAACGAAGTGAACCATTATTAGCGGCTGGCGGGCACCTTGATGCTCCCGTTTTCATGTACACTGATTTGTTATACCGATGCATTGAAGAGGGTGTTCCCAATATATGGACTTCCTAGCATATTGCACAGTGGCAATGGGAGAGGATATATCAACCAAGTAATTGAAGAAGTTATCAAATACAAATGTCTAAATTTTCAGTCATTTAATTATGTTATCACAATGTTTAACACCAATCCTGATTCAAACATAATATTTGGATGTGCAATGCTTTTCTATACCAGTGCTAGCCTTTTCTGCCTATTGTGATATGCCATTGTTCAATCACAAACATAGACCACATGAGATTCTGAAGCTTGAATGGGAACAGTACAATATCGATGTAATAGTATAAACAAGCCAGCATTGTATTTATATAGCGTGGATTAATCACACAAATCAGACAGTGGGTACTGAAATATGAACGTTGAGCGGCCCGTTAGTCAACCATCCGATCGGTTGGTTGGTCAACGGGTCGTCCCATTGACCGTTTGGAAGTTAGCACCACATTCCTCAGCACCATATTCCAATCTAATTAGATTACACCGCAACGAAGAGGCACGCGTTCCCTTGTAGGCGCACGCCTCTTCGTAGATGTAAGAAAATTCCAGGCACAACCATTTGCTACAGTAATCACTAGAAGAGTTCTGACATTGGGTTATACAATTAAGTACGTGTTGTTGACACCGATGCATCAGCCAAACCAGTTTTCTTTTACCGTTCATAGAGCCACAAATTTTCGGTCACACAAATTGGAAGGGCGGAATTGGGATATATGGTGGTGTAGGGCTCCCAACACAGCAATCAAGCATTGATTAAAAACTTCCCTCTTAATTCTTTCCATTTTCATTTAAACCTTTTCATTCCATTCCGTTTATGTATGTGTTGTATGCGATGTATTATAGTGTTTTTTACCCTACAAGTAGGCAACATTTCGCTCTATGACCTAAGCTACCAACAATTAGACAATATTAAGTGCCTAGTTTCAAAATACCATCTCAGTGTACCCGCCACCCGATGCCTGGGCTGAGCCGACTGGCGATATCCATACAATACTCAAATGCACAACAGAACAAACATTGTATTTGGTGGGTGTGACACCACTTCCTGACCGTGCCTGCTGCCAGACAGTGTGCTTGGGCATACCTCCTTGTTCTAGACTCCTGTTGGTACCTCCCGCCTATTCGTGGGCTGAGCCTAATTGCATCATCCAACCACTATTCATCTGCACAGCAGAGAACAAAATATTTGGTGGGTGTGGCACCACTTCCTAACCTAGCCTGCCACCAGACAGTGTGATTGGACACACTTCCTTGTTCTAGACTTCTTTCTATACCTCTAACCTATTCCTGGGCTGAGTCCAATGGCATTATCCAATCACCACTCATCTGCACAGCAGCGTACATAATAAGGCACACATGCAAATGAGCATATTGTATTTCCACACAGATCCACGTGACAAGAAGGTACCACCAGTGCCTGTTACGTGGCCATCACAGGCAGGAGAAAAGGTGTCAAATGTAACATCAAACAATATAATTCATTCTATGAGGTGATAAATGCTCTCATTGCAATTATTTTTAGATGAATGAAATAATTGCAAAACCTAGAAATAATATTATGTAACAGTGGTTAAAAATCGACTAAGCTGTCTACAATAAATGACATCCCTGTATTTTATCCACTGAAGTGTTTCTTGAAATAATAAATTCACCAAACCTAAACCATTTATTTCTTAAATGTAGAAACAATTAGAGCAGCTTGAAGCCTCCATCAGCTCAAACAAAAAAGTGAATCTTTCATTCTCATCAGTACTTATTCTCATGTTAATACAGTGTGTAGCTTGAAGACATCATTTCCAATCTGACAGTGAGATAAATTTACAATTATGCACCGTGCTTTAATTTGAATCCTGTATCAATGCAGCAAACTATGACGGCACTATGGAAATTTTAATTAAAACTCTCAATGGTGCAGTCCAAGGTAAAATCTTGATTCCAATTTGCAATGAATCAATAGCATTCATATACCATTTGAAGCTTTACAAAGAGAGGATGGATGCAAGTCAGTGCAGAGAGAGAAGGTTGACAGTGGAGGGTAAACAGAGAGAAAGGGGATAGAGAGAGACAAGGGATGTCTACAATTTGTTTGTTTTGGTAAGTAATGCCTCTTTTGAGTTTGAATTAAATACTATTCCATCCTACAGGAAATGGCATCGACTTGCTCAAAATCAGGTCCCCCAACATATTTAACTATATATATATGCTCTAACATTGATGGATGCTCTGTTCACTGAACTAAAGATGGCATCATCCTGATTTCAGCAGGCAGACAAGGGCACATGTAGTGAAAAGTCTCTGTCTTCTCGAAGTGTGCAACTGTTGGAAGGTACCTGACAAGAAAAGTTATGCAGGAGTATTAAGTATCATCACATTAACCTTGATTCAGATTGCATAGCAGAAAGATACACTCAAGCCTCCTCTAGAGAGAACAGTAGTAAAATAAGAAACAAATGTAATCAAAAGTGTAGGGATAAAAATAAGAAACTTTAAGTGCCACTGCATTTAGTATATGTTATGTGTTGTACTTTGTATGTGCATGCGTGTAATTTTAGAGCCATTTTGTCACTAAGACAGGTAATGAAAATAAAAAAATTAGATTCCAAAAAAATTGCATCAAAATTTCAAGTATGTCCAATTAAATAATGGAAGATCAGGAATTGCGCAACTCAAGAATACTTCAGGATAATGTCAAGACCCTGAATATCCTGCCTAGAAAACAAGAAATGTGGCCATACCATAATCTCATCTTTTGGCCAAGATCTTTGCCAAAATAGGCAAGATCTTGAGGTAAGCCTGCCCAGGAAACAAGAAATATAATCTTGAATCTTGACTCTTGACCAAGATTGACCAGATCTTGGATAATTCTTGGGCAATCTTGCCCAAGAATGACCCAAGATATTCAAGATCTACACTCAAGATTTTGAACGTCTTGGCCAAGATACAAGAAATGTGGCGGCCGTAATCTTACATCTTGGCCATGATCTTGGCCAAAATAGGCAAGTTCTTACAAGTTATCTTACCCAAGAAATGTCCGAAGATACACATTGATTTTATGCCCAAGATTTTTTCACTGGGGTTATAGCAGCCTGGTGTGGTTGGGCATCATCTAGGATACAACACAGACGCAGTGAAATACATGGCCCAACCAAGCTTCATAAAGTCATCAACACGGTGGACTTGCACTTACGTACGGCTACCTTCGACCTTCAACTGGGTGAATCGCAACAAAGGAGGTTCACAGAACGCAACAAAAAGTAACGATCGAGAAATCACAGCTTGTTAAATGAGGAAATCGGTAAACACGTGGCGCTCAAGGAGGTGGAGTTATTAAAAGATTGGACCAAGCATTTTCGATCCGCTGAGTCATGAACGGAAGCTCGTTTACGTGCGCGTCATAAGGAAAATGATTGTTCCGTAGTCAATTAACAACTTTCCAGATAACACTAACAGCTGCCAATTCACACTATATTTAGTGTGCAAAAAGTAGTGTTTACTTATTGTGGTTCAAAGTCGGATCGCGGAGTGAGGAAGCGTCAGCAAAGTGTTGTATCACGGATTTGCGGTGACAAAACGGTAAGGGATTGGTCCAGTTCAGGATCAGGGTGCACTTCTGATTCTACCGTGGTCATTTGCAGTCCTGTTTCTGTTTCACAGAAAACATGCAGCCTTTGTTCTGCTGTGTTGCCGAGAATGTAAATCGATACAGACATACCTAAGGTCTACAATGACCCAAGAACAAGCGCCAACAACCATGCACAGAGTAAGCTTTTTGGCACATATTTATATAGCACGCATAAATAGATAGAGGTGTGCGAGTGATGTTGTTTAATTTGTATCATTTAGAACATCAACTTTACACTCGCATACTTTTAAGATACATAAGAGTTGAACGCTATAGCTTTTGGGGCTGTGCCCCAGACCTCAATGAGTGCTCCCCCATGCCCCCTAGCTGCGGGAGCCTCCCGCCCCCCACCCACCCACCCAACACACGCGTATAACTATTATTCCTTCCGACGCCACTGTTACCACGGGCTCTGACCTACCACAATCTGCACTTGATAGTACGGGTACAATAAAACTCATCTCCATACATAAGCCACACAGGAACAACGCTCTTCAAAAGAAGGAAAAAGAAAGGAAAAAAAAAAGAAAAAAGAAAAAAAAAGGTAAGGTAAAGTAAACTGTTACCACCCCTTAAGAAGCAGCACAATGTTTCATGTCGTATACTAGTTGTATGGAATGAAATGAGTGTACATGTACTCCTCCTACAAGGGTCAGTATTAGAAGTGAAATACAATAACTGGGTACGTACATGGCAATCTGATGAGTACATGTACACTCATCTGATTTCCTGCATTCAACTGATGCAACATGAGACATGCAACATTGTGCTGATGGAAACGCAGGTACAGTAAGAGGTTACAGTATACCATCTCGAAATGGTTACATGCAACGCTCTGACGGTGGTACCGAAACTTTGCAAAATTCTATGGGTCATCAAAATAAATTTGCATTGGGTACGTACTACCAATGTGACGAATCGATCGATTGAACCTCATTAATGAGAGTTTTGCATCAATTGTTATTATCGATTAGCTAAAAATTACATTTACATCTCATTTACATACTCTTTATTTAGTTCTTTACTGATATACGCGATGTTACATCATCACAAAACACAAGTTCAGCTCTTCACTATACGGAAGATGGCTCTGGCATTGGCTCTTATTAAACAAATGCTCAAGTTTGAGAACAGTTCAAAAGATGCCTGTGACTTTGGCAGTGAATTGTGTATCGCCAGCCTAGCTATGACCTGCACCAGAAAATTTGATGCTTCTCTACCCCAAGCCCCATAGGAGTCAACTGCTAGAGGGGTTGAGACCCACCCTAAAGCTAAGCATTTCTCATCATTGGCGGTGTTTCCTGCTCTCCGTTGCCTCAAGGACTGCACCAACCATTGCTCTCGCTTCAGCTAAAGTTGAAGGATTTAGCGGTGAGACAACAGAGATATCCAGGGCAACGGGCCTTGCTCTTTCCTGACCATTCACAGACACGACCTACTGATATTCTCGTGCAGCATTGGAACCATGGAAGGTCTGTTGCTAAAAAATAAATAAATAGGGCAGTGTCCAGCAAAAGTGCGCTAGTGGTGCTTTTTCAAATTTTCCAGGACAAGCAGAAATGTAACCCTATAACTCCATGAAGGGTAGCACAGTTTTTGATGCGTTTGAGAAGAAGCTTCCAGATCACAGAAAATAAAATAAAAACATGACAAACTGTCCACTAGCGCAATTTTGCTGAACACTGTCCCTAATTTTGACCTAACGGAATTCCATACTCCAGTGGGGTAACTCAATAACACACAAATGGATGTACGAGTTTATGCATGTATGTAAAATGTGTATCATCATATTATTATAGTGCATATAAACACGTGTAAGTCGCCAATATAAGGCAAGTAATGCCAATGAAATGTTTTACATTACATGCCTACTTAAAAGGGGAAGGTTTACAAAGGCAGGTGAGATCTAGTTGCAACTTGAAGAGTGAGGCAGTGTTTGAAGTCACAATAGAAGCAAGAAGTGAATTCCACACAGGTATTACATGCTGTGAGAAGTAATTGTATCTTTCAGCCCAGTGAGGTAAATTACAAGATCTAAGAGCTGATGGATTTAGCCAATGTGAATGTAATAACAATGACACAATGTTGATTGGGTTCAGGAGAAGGGACAAGACGGATTGTCTAGTCATCTTATTAGTTAATATTCAATTAGTGCTGTATAATGACCAGTTTTGAGGGGGGGGGGGGGGGGGGGGGGGGGGGGGCTGTGAACAGCTGGGAGACATTCTCTAAACAATGATTGGTATGAATTTGTCTGCCTGATCTTCTTGTAAGGCCACATTTAGTGCACAGGAACTAGTATCAGACTTTTCTACTGTTAATTGCTCACTTGCTTAGTACTAGAAGCTAATAGAAATTAATAGAAATTAAAATGAAAACATGCACTGGACTAATCCACATTCATTATATACACATGTATGTAATGCCATTGTTGTAATGTGAGAGCTTTGCTGACTAAACTCTGCTGATGAGATTCACACCATACACACACAAACACAAACACACACAGCATTTACAGTGAGCTTTATTACACACCACAAATCAGACATGTCATGGTGCATTTGCCTATTCTTCAACAGTACTTGCTGAAACACTTGTTCTCTTGACCAATGCATAGGGACATGTCTCCATACTTGTACTTGTACATCTGTCTACATACATACATACATACATACATACATACATACATCATACATACATACATATACATACATACATACATACATACATACATACATACATACATACATACATATACATACATACATACAACATACATACATACAGACATCAACTACATACATATAATAACATGCATCATACATCATACATACATACATACATACACATACATATCACATGCATACATACATACATACATACATACATACATACATACATACATACATCATACATACATACATACATGCACATACATACATACATACATTCATACATACATACATACAACATACATACATACACATACATACATACATACATACACACACATACACACGCATACATATACACACCATACATAACACCATACATACACACACATACATACACACCATACATCACACATACATACACACCACATTCATACACACGCACACATACACGCACATTCATACATACACATACATACACACACGTACATACACACACATACATACACACAACACTACACGCACACATACATACACGCACACATACATACATACACACACACATACATACATACAACACACATACACACATACACACACATACACACACACGCATACACGCATACACACATACATGCCACACACATACACACACACGCATACACACACACGCATACACACACACATACATACCACACACATACATACACACACTCACACACACAGGCAGGCAGGCAGACACATGCACATATTTACATAGGAGATTATATACGTATATAAAGATTACTTACATATGCTACTCATGTACAGTGCATTTTGAACACAAATGTGCCACACACACACACACACACACACACACACACACACACACACACACACACACACACTCAGGTATAAACATTTGCATTTAATGCCAGCAACACATTGCACTAACAACCATATGACTTCACTGGCACATTGACATCATAATTTACGACACTTCGCAAGTGAGTGCACATCAAATTAGTGCTACACTCTCGCTTTCCTGATATGGTAAGCACTGGAGTAAATGCACTTTGTTTAATGGTACACTAGTACATTTATCAACCACCTCCTTTGCGTAACTTAAATTCCATAGCAGATTCATGGGTGAGGGAGATATGGTCAATGCACGATCATTTTTTATGTGCGTATGATAAGTTACAATCGCGTTGCCAATAAAAAAACTAGCAGTGTTAGTACACCACACTCAACCATTTGTTGGCTCATCATAATGCAGGTGGTCAGGCCCTAGTGATGTTTGTGCACATAACGATGTATGACAATATTGCATGGAGAAGAGCATGGAGCTGCCCCACATCAACATTACTTCTTGGAATCGTGGCTGGCCAAACAGGAGAGCTGGGCATGCTGTCATTTTAAATCAACTTTGATTGATACAGAAGAACCACAAATTGGCAACGTGTTTTTTTATTCAGCCAGAATTGGGGGAGATAATTTTTTAAAAGGAGATAGTGGTGGGGAGGTAAAAGAGGGTTAAAAGGAATATGCCATTACCATTGTCTATACCGGTAGTCTACATGTGCACACATCTTATCTCTCTCTAACATACTTGCTGTGCTTATTGCCAAATTTTGCATACTTATGCATGAATGTGCACATGTGCATGTGTACATGTAAAAGCATACACACAGAGGTATTCACACAGAGCACACAGGTGATGCCAGCAGCCCTGGGTGATTCAATTTGGTCCCTTCCCCCATCCCACAACCAAAATAGATTTATGGATTCACTAGGTGGGTCCATACAGTTCTGACCTAAGAATCGGGTCACAAATTTTCAAAGCAAGCTGGTAGTGTGATTCACTTGCATGGCTTCAACACCCATTTTAAAGAGGGACCTACCCTGTGCAGGTATGAGAGGAATGCTTACCAACTGCTCTTTCTTTCGTGTGGCTAGTCTGGTTTATTGACATAGCTGTTTAAATTGTCTATGTCTCCTGTTAGCTATGCAATAGGGGTGGCTCAATGCAACATCTGCTGGTGTATATATGCATGCATCTGTGCGAGTGCACATGAGCTGTCTCCAATAGAGGCAGAGTTGACATGATAGTGGATCATCTAATGTACTTTCCACTCCCCCTGTCTAGCTCCACATGAGCCCTTTAGTACACGCTGCGTTCCTCATCTGACTCCCTTATTGCTTTTACACTGTAACACATGCACACAAGTCTCTTGTCTAGATTTAATTTTCTCTAAATAAGCACCCCTACTGCTCTCCTTCCCCTTCAGCGTTATTAAAATAATGATGGTAAATTTTGTTATGCCACCTGTACTGCAATGTTTTGCGTTTCGCCATTAATGCTTTATGCTGATCCATTACCAATAGAATTTTACACTCTCAGGTTCCAAATGAGCGCACATCCACTTGCATGTGGTGTGGGGTATGTGTGGTTTGGCCCTCTGGTATGATTGGCTAAGAGAATCTTGGCATGAATCCACAAACGAACCTCAGCATATTGACCATATTCTAGCCACTAACTGCAGCTTTTGAATACCCGACTTAACTAAATTGTGCAGAATCTTTCTTTAAATTTGGGCATAGACACATAACATTGCATTGTGCAAGTACATGTACATTCAGGGGACAATTTAGCACAAATCACAGCAGGGTTTTCAAAAGCCTTTCATTCCTAGCACTCTATACCCTGTAACAGAGTTGAGGGGGATAGCAACCGTTGCATCGCGCTGAGAGGATGATGGTATATCATTATTGGAGCTAGCATATCGCAGACATATAGAACTTGATTTACCGTCAGGTTGATTGGCGGTTGCGGTCACCATTGCGGTTTTGGTGGCGGGATGAGGGAATAATTGCACAAAAGCTATACAGCCAAATTACAGAACCCTCCAACAAATCAGGGTTCACGTGCAATGCGTGACAGGCATTTCCATCTGGTATGCCATGATACATAGATCCATACAGGTAAAAGCGCACGTGCGTTTCGTGCATTTCCGCCAGGTGAACTCTATCGCTGCACCTCCCGTGTCGCATATAGTGCCTGAATGAAAACTGTGGTGTTTTTTTGTGCTAATTTTTGCATTGGATGCTTTGTCGCTTGAAGAGACAGGTTTCCGGCTGAGCTCTTCTGGAATCACGATTTGGTGGCAAGCCTCAAGGCTCCATTTGCTCAGCAAGACCGCGATGGCTTTGCCACAAAATACAAAGCCTGCGGGTTGTAGCCCTGGAAAATGGTTGTGGACGATTAAAGAACCGCTTAGCCATTTTGGAAGACGGAACGAAGATCTGTTGCCGCTATAGGGACAGCAAGACCGACATTCGCTCAGACTTGTACGCTTACTATTTCGCTGCCCTCCTCGGTATCGAAAGCTTACCTCCTACCTTGTTAGCCACAGTCGATCTTTCGGATCAACTTTGGAGTTCTGGGCGACCGTGGCGAAAACCGTGGCTGGGTTCAAGGTTCCTACGTCGAACTCGCCATGTACGTGGATAACCCTATCAAATGAGTACATTCCAGACGTCCTCAAACCTGAAAAAGCTATGGTCACAAAGGAATTGGTAAAGAACTTCAGCGCGAGCGAGAAGCTGCGGTTAGTGCAGTGGACCGACATGATCGCGTTCGACTACATGACGGGCCACACGGACAGGTTGTTTCAACACCCTTCTCAACCTTCAGTGGAGCCCAAACATGCTTCAGAAGCCTGTTCATAACCTGGAGGTGACCCCGGGAGGCTACCTAGTCTTGCTCGATAATGAATCTGCGTTTGGCTTGGCTACGCGGCGGCGAGAATGAAGTCATCGTATCGCGACTTGCAGGCACATTTTCTAAACAAGATTTGCGTGTTTAAGAACGAGGACGATCGATTCTGTCAAGAAGCTTGCGTCATCTGATAGTCCTTGGGACGTCTTGGAACAGTACGTAAAGAGGAGGGATCCTGAATCGTATGTAGCACTGGGACCTCTGGCGCCGGGTGATCAAATGGAGATGGCTGTGAGGCTCAGGGATGTGATGGCAAGAGTTCAGTGGTGCACAAATCACTTGAGCTAAAGAGCTAGATGTGGCTTCCACCAATCGCTCTACTTCTATGACATTCCGCTCAAAGATTGCATTTTTTAAACCAATACCTATACTTTAGTGAACTTGTTTGACTTCTATTTTCCCTCCCATTGTTTTATACGCTCTGTGTGTGTATGTGTGTTGTGTGGTGTGTGTGTGTGTGTGTGTGTGTGTGTGTGTGTGTGTGTGTGTGTGTGTGTGTGTGTGTGTGTGTGTGTATGTGTGTGTGTGTGTGTGTGTTGTGTGTGCAGGGCCGGATTTAGGGGGGGGGGCAACCGGGGCGGCTTGCCCAGGGGCCCACTGCTTTTGAGGGGCCCCATTTATTATTTATTTATTATTTAACAGTGGCGGGGTGGCTGGGGGGGCAAACCAGTATTTCTCCGCATAATCACCAGTATACTAGAAAATACTGACAATATGCGAACGTACGCAGGTTTGCCCCCCCCCAGCCACCCCGCCACGGTGCTCATAATAATGATTTCATGTTTATAGTAACTCGTTCTAATTACTAATCTGCGTTAATTAAGCGAGTTAAGCATGGATATGGACCGGAGCAAGAGATCGAGAATAGAAGTGTGCGAAGTGGAGCATCGAAGCGAAAGAAGCGGAAAGAACAGCTTGATGAATGGAATAGGCTACAAAGCAAACTGCCTAGGCTTTTGTCCTTGGATTTAGTATTCAAAACGAGCCAAACCACAGTACCCTCCAGGCTGGTACCCTCGAAACCGCAGCGGCAGAACATCAGTGCTTAGACGTAGTCAACAACGCGCATGACAGTGTGAATGAAACTGAACCAAGTGCAACCATGCTGGCACCATCTAATGACTGGCAACCTTCTGACCCTTGTTCCAGCAGCCAATCGTCACGACCAATGGATGAATACGTACCAATTCAATGCTGCAGGCGCCACTTGACGTATGCATTAGCGTCCATTCATGTGATACTTCTTGTTCCAGCAGCCATCATCTCAATCATACACCTTAGACACCACAGCCACCACTGCTGCTATCAATGATCCTGCAAAGTGGACAGTTACTGATAACCTTCGAGAGTATTGGGCGCTGCATGGGCCCACAAGATGCTACATGCAACAATGATGGAAGGTATTCTGCTTCCAAAAGAAAGGATGCTGGTGGCGTAAGCCGTATGGTTACTGAGAATATGTTCAAAACGTATTCTTCAAAATGGTGACACAGTGAGTAGAGAGTGGTTGATCTATTCTCCATCAATAGGATGCTTGTTCTGTTTTGTGTGCAAGCTATTTGGTAAAAGTAAATCTGCATTGGCTGATAAAGGATTTGATGACTGGAAGCATGCAGGTGTCAGTCTGAGGGAACACGAGCACTCATCAGAACATACATCTGCTATGCTTGCATTCCGTAGTAAAAGGAAGAAGACTAAGATGATTGACAAGTCTTTGCAAATTCAGTTTGACAATGAAGTGAAATATTGGCACAATGTTTTACAGCGTGTTGTGCAAGTAATCACTTTCCTATCTGATGTGATAGATGAATTTGCTAATGCAAAGGCTGTTTTCAGAAATAGATTATACGTTCTTATAAACTTCCTATTGTGTGTGATTCTACCAGTTCATTGCCTACGCGTGTATAAAGTGTCTGTGTTACATTACTTGTGTAGTATTTCAGTATACATGTATATGTACATGTATGATGGGTTAAATAGTTCTTAGGGGGGGGGCCCCACCAAGTATAATTGCCCAGGGCCCACAACTGTCTAAATCCGGCCCTGTGTGTGTGTGTGTTGTGTGTGTGGTGTATGTGTATGTGTGTGTGTGTGTGTGTGTGTGTGTGTGTGTGTCAGTGTGTGTGTGTGTGTGTGTGTGTGTGTGTGTGTGTGTGTGTGTGTGTGTGTGTGTGTGAAATGCTTGTTATGTTTCAAAACGATGAAACTTAAATGATCAAACTAAATTTCCGTCGGGGCTCGGACTGGCGCAATATAATTTATATATGTATATACTGTCTCCAATTTGCCATTTACGGAGCGAGAGTTGATTTGGATGGATGCGTATATCGTTGTAATTATTTAATTGTTGTTTTCTCTCTCGCAAATGCTGAAGCCAATTAATTCAAACTGCCTTGCAGCAGCAAAAGTTATAGAGCATGAATTGGAACAAGAATTGCTCAGTTTCACTAAATTGATCGATAGCTTCCCGCCGAATGCACTTTGCATGATAGCCATTTTTGTGCTTTCATGCATATTTGAAGCCATCAAGTCTTGCGAGCTATCACTCCTGACATATTTCGGCGGATGGTTAGCGTTTTGTGAAGACCTTTTTTTAATCAGTAATGTATTTATGCGTAGAAGTTTTTCTTTTGCCCCACAAAAACAAATACATTCTGTGTTAATTCATTGTAGAACCACACTACCACGCTACCCCTAGTGTGCTTGTTCGTACAGTAGTCAATAAGCTGGATTCAGTATAGGCTTACCGGCGATATACGTGAGCAATAATGAACTCAGTATAATTCTTGTATACAGAAGAAATACAAACACTCTCTTCGAGAAAGTTAATGTGACGTAGGATTGAATGACATATTATGGTGGTTTAAAAGTAAACAACAAGGGTGAGTGGTAAAAACACACAGTTTAGCACGTACATTTTAAACGTCCCGCTATGACTGGGAGGGGGGGGGGGGGGGGGGGGGGGGGGGGGGGGTTGGGAGTTTGTGGGGGGGGGGGGGGGGGGGGGGGGGGGGGTGGGGGTGGGGGGGTGGGGGGGGTTGTGGTTTTTTTGGGGGGGGGGGGGTCTTTTAACTCATATCATAAAAGAGTGCCCTTCACTCTTCGCTACCTTCACTCCTCTGGAGTTAAGCGAGAGCATGAGTGAAGGGTCCACTCTTTGCAAGAGTGACGTTCATTGTGGGTATTTAGTGGCAAACTATCGGTTGACTTTAGGGTGCCTGATGAACTATATCGTGACGCTATAGCGCACAAGTGACGATACTTATTGTTGAACGCATACATGTTTACTTTTATCTTTTACCACGCATTGATTTCAATGAACATAATATTTCTATTACACGTCGGTAACAATACAAAAACATTGTTTCAAAGATCACTTCACTAGCTGAATCAAGTCCCGTTGTCCCAATGAACTGCCGGGCGAATTACTTATCCGCATTACATAGCCTCTAGGTTCTGTTTAGTAACGAATGGTGTTTGAGCTACATACAGGAGACGAATACAGCGAAGTGTGTGTCTGCAAGTTACATTCTATCATTTGTGTACACTCCCTGGCATTTTCATGCTATTGTTTGGTCGCGATCGCTGGTTTTGTATCGGTCGCGCTCGTGTATAAAATACGGTACGCAATGTGGTGAAAACCAGCACTACTTTGACCGAGACGCAAAGCTCTGTTTCTTCAGTCGGAGTACAAAGTAAGGGGGTCCTTTATTGTGTTTCTTGTAAAAAATGGTTGTTTCCAGCAGTGTTGAAAAACGATGACAGCAGTTAGGGAACGTTCACAAATGATGTCACGCTGACCATATGTATGTATGATTCCCCCTAACGTGACTGGATTGGACATGATACATAGGGTATAGCGTGACTTGTTAATTTATTTTTAAAAGTGAATATTTATTTATCATTGATACTACCTCGGTACGGTAATGATGGCGGCGCCAGTTGGCAACAAGAGGGAATTGTACTTCCGCGTGCGCGAAGCCTAAAGAAGGCACACACAAATCAGACAGATCAAATGAATCATGAAAATTCCATCAAGATCTGGAATGACATGAAATTTGTCCGATGTTGTCGCTAAGTTTAAGAGGAGCAAGCAAGGTGTCCCTTAAGAAGAAAGAACAGCTTTTAGGCTTTTGGAGCAGCCTATCACACAAACCGGCGGAGGAAACACTACTCAAGGCCAAGGCCAGGATGAATTGTCAACTGCGGACGGCATGGAAAGATGCATTTACAATGCAGTTTATGTTGAAGAATCAAGTGGCACGAGTACAGGCAATGGTTCGACCAGTTCAGAAAATCCAGCTCTGAATCCTGCAAGCAGTTCGACTTCAGCTAATATCGTTAAACCAGGTAAAAAGAGCAAGAGCTCAAGAAGAGCTCCAAGAAAAAATTGCAGTCTTGCAAAATGATTTAGTTGGATTGTATCACAGAAAATCCAAAGACATGCTTTCAAGTGAGAATCAGTGGAGCTCAAACAAAAGCAGAAACAAGTCACTGATCTGAAAAAAAATCTACATGCCAAACAGCTGGATGCTAAAAGGCAACGGAAAAAGAGGTTGAAGTTTAAACAGCAACTTCAGAAAGTTGTAGAAATGGTTCCTGAGGCAGCTGCAATTATTGGCTCACACAATGACAAAACACCAGGAAGACCTAGACTTGAGGCACAATAACCAGAACTTTTAGAAGCCATTGTACAAATTGCC
This sequence comes from Ephydatia muelleri, assembly GCA_013339895.1. Lineage (NCBI taxonomy): Eukaryota > Metazoa > Porifera > Demospongiae > Spongillida > Spongillidae > Ephydatia > Ephydatia muelleri. The sequence continues at coordinate 3,517,551 of JABACO010000021.1, forward strand.
TTTTATGGATCTGCAGCCCATGATAGACGCAGAGATGAAGTGATCCGGTCTGTCAAAACCTTGGATGAACTGACATCTGCTCTGCTGGAAAGAGGATTTAAGTTGTCACGATCTGGATTGTATCTCCGTCTTTTTCCTAAAAACTCTTCATCAATTGAAGGCAAGCGACATTGTACAACAGTTCCTGTGAAGCTAATCAGAGCACAGAACAGTGCTCATGCTCATCACATTGACAGTCACTTCTGTACTGCCACAAATAGAGCTTTGGAATCACTTGCTAGCATGCTTGGACCTAAGGAAGTATTATTTGGTAGTTTCGATGACAAAGCAAGGGTTCCAATAGGATTGACTGCCGCACACAAACAGGCCCCTCTCATCATGCATATGGATTATAATTTGCCTTGCCTGATCATGACTGGGTGGTTGCAGCAAAGCATAAGCTGATTCCTTCAGTGTATGCAGCCATAAACATCAAACCTGATTGTCTTGGTAGCCCAGAATCAATAACATACTCGTCCGACTTATATAGCCATCCGCTCTGGAAAGCACTCCACCTCAACTGCATACAGCCATGGATTAGATTTTCAAAAGCTGTTCAAAGTGCAAGAGTTTGCCTCATTTGTGTTCACACCAGGCACCAACATCCCAAAGCCTGTCATCATTGTCGTTGTTGATGGAGGTCCAGATGAAAATCCTCGCTTCATGAAAACTATTTCAGTTGCTATTCATAACTTCAAAATTATGAATCTTGATGCTCTTTTTGTGTGCACTAATGCTCCAAAGCGCAGTGCTTTCAATCGTGTAGAAAAAGGATGGCTCCTTTAAGCAGAGAACTGGCAGGGCTTATTCTCCCCCATGATCATCATCTGGATGAACAAGGAAGAACCATCGATGCTGAACTTGAGAAAAGCAACTTTAGGTATGCTGGGGAAACATTGGCAGCGGTTTGGAATAAACTGAGAAACTTCATCCTTAAAGTGAAGGGGGGGGGGGTATGGTGTAACGAAATGTGACATCATTTAAGCTGGGGTATGGGGGTATGGTTCTTACTTTTGTGACAAATGTGGACAACATATGTATGTATGGTCCAATATTCATCAATAAAGCGTGACATCATTTATGGACGCTCCCTTAACTCATTTTGAAGTAAGTTCTAATTATAGCGCGCATTCAAGTTCTACTTGCATACGCACCTAGCCAGGCCCGTAGGCTGGTTGTAAACTGGGGGGGGGGGGTCCTTTATTCATTAAACCTGGAACTATTATTATGCATAATGCGACCTGAATCACTATGCATGATTTCACTAAATAAGAACAAATCAAAAGGTTGTGCAGATTGATCTCAAGTTCAAGCTTAGGGCTTAATTAGTGAGTCAAGTTCCATTCTCCTTGGGTGCAATTTAGTGAAGATATCTACAACTTCTTCAAGATTTATTTCTTTTTCATAATGAATATATGAAGCAATGCTAAAGATGTAAGCCTCTCTTGGGCCATTGAGGCACACATGAGGCGCCTATAAGTTTACTGGCACTCTGCTCACATTCACAAGAAGTGACAGGTATGGTACATACTATCTTGAGGAGTACTCTGATATTTGGAAAGTAAAGAGGATCACATTCCTTAATGGCAGCGGCTACTGTTGATGGTCTTTTGCCTGGTGGTAGATTTTCATATCTTAACTTCCATCGAATTATTTCCTGTGGCACAAGCTCAGGTGATGGCAAGTCATCATGATATACTTGTATTGCATTGTCGAGTTCAACATTTCTTGCACAAATGATGGCAGGTACCAGAGTAAGCAGAGATGTGGCATGCAGTGGTTGAAAGTGGTGAGAACTGGCTGTCAAGGTTGAAGAGGATATGATCCAAAAATGGGATGGTCACATTCTTCTTGTAGTAATCAAATGGACACTCAGCAGGTGCATTGCTTCGATGCTGCTGCCGCTTAGCTATCCGAGGCATGCTAGGATCAACTCCAACATGACTTTCAACCCATCACTGAGTGTTTATAAATGGTCGTAAATCCTTCCTCCACCTTTTCTCTCTCCTTTGGTACACGATTCCTTTGTTGCACTGATCAATGTATATGCCTCAATGATGTCTACAGTGGTGCCCTGCAGCTGTACAGTTATCCCTGAAAGATGAGATAAGTACTGGTAGACTAGCAGAAATACAACAATAAATTCAAAGTTTGTGATGCTGGAGAGAATTTGCTGTGCAGAACTACAATTATCAGTACCCCAGTCACTGAACATAGTATCTTGCAATTCAAGTCGTTGGTCATGCCCAATTGCCTCCAAAGCCTCTACAATGAAAGTGTATGCTTGATAAAAGTACTGGAATGCCTTGTGAAGTTCAGCCCAACGGGTCTTGCACAGCTGCAAAAGAGCTTTGCGCTTAGTAGGATGATCCTTCAGTCTCATCCACAATGAATTGTAGACGTTTCTGGCTTATATTAAGCACAAACCTTCAGTTTATCAAGCATATTTCATACCTTCGGTAAAGCACAAAAATGGCTAATTACAGTGTCCACTACAATGCACATATGTTGCAAGAGGTGATTTCTCTTTGATACGTGCCTGCACTCCAACAATTCCAGAAGACATATTGCTTCTCCATTGTATCCTTGTCCACGCATATTTTCCACAGTAGTCTGAAGTTCCTCCAATGTACTGAGTATTTCATGAACAATTGTTTCACCAGTAAGCCTAGTGAGTTTCACAAATGTTAGAACTCCTCTCTGATGTTGCTTTCAGCATCTACAAATCTAACACAGATGGCAAGCTCTTCAGTATTGTGAGAGGTTACTTCATCTGCACAAATGCTGTATAGCTTTGCCTCTTTGATATCTTACACAATGTCACGAAAAACAATGTGTTTCCCCATGCATTACATCTAGAAGTTCATTCTGAATTTGGGGTGACATATATGTGACACTCTCATTTCTGGAGCCTTCATATGAGTACTCAAAGTCTCATCGTGTTTTAGCCAGCAGCTTTAAAAGGCTTATAAATTTCATGATCTAGCTTTTCATGGTCACTACGCAAAGCAATGCACAATACAAAATAGCATCTGCCACTGTCTTCTAAATAGACCTGTTGTGATGTATTTGTCAGCTTTTCTTGTGTTTATTAGAACTGGTAAAGAAGTGTCTGGCTTTTCCACAGACATTATAAAAGTATCAGCAAGTTGCATGGCCTCCTGGTGATATTGAGACTGTTCATGACTGTTGCACTTTTCACTCCTCTTGTGCCATTTACGAAAAGGGTGGTTTACAATTTGACGATTATTTTCAGGATTAGTACGGAAAATAGCACAAGCTATACAAAACACTCCATCTAACACTTCACTGTACACCATCCAAGGATGTTCTGATCTCAGCCAGCTCTGTTGGAAGCTACGATTCCTTCCACCAAGGTAGCTTCTAGGAAACATGAAATTGTAATGGAACTGCATGGTGCTTAGAAATGCATATTTCTCTCCTAGTAGTCGTCCTATAGTTTGTGTAACTTCACTGGGAGATAAATTGTCATTTATGAGCCATCCAATGTCATTTGCAGTGCTTTGAGAAGTAAGTGTGACTCGGTTTGGACATATCTATTTTGAAGGCGCTCACTATCTACATCCACTACTTCACTTGGAGTTTGAGCGACATTCTGTGTCCCTTGATCGATATTCCGTGTCCCTTGATCAACATTCCGTATCCCTTGATCGACATTCCGTGTCCCTTGATCGACATTCCGTGTCCCTTGATCGACATTCTGTATCCTTGATCGTCATCGGGCAATTGCAAACTACCATTGGAGTCAGTAGCTTTGCCTTCTGGCAAAGTGAAAGTCGCACTTTTGGTGCAGTTTTCAGCCATTTTCCGTTTCTTGGAAAGGAAAAAGCTGTCAAGAGATTTGCACCACTTTGCAGATCTCTTGAGTTCTCTTTCCCACTGTTCCGGCCATCCCATATCCAAAACAACGGAGTAAACAGCAGTGAGCAGTGCTAGCTAAGCCGAAGTGGCAATAGAAGCAAATGCGCATATATATTCAGTGGCGGCGGAACCGGTCAGGCCGACCAGGCCATGGCCTGACCAATCTTGGCCCGACTTCATTAAATATTCATTACAATTAAAATATTCCTAGCTTAATTGAATGAATTGTGGGTGGGGCAAAAGGTTTATTATTTATTATTAAAATGGCCTGACCCATCATGAAAACCTTCCGCCGCCACTGATATTTTGGCGAAACCGTTAAACAGACGATATGCAAATCTAATTATAAGAACAAACGTATATAATTTAATACCCCTAGGGTTAAGTTAAAGTGGATGATAAATTAATCTTGGTGTAGGGTGGCCGGAACTAATCCATGACTGCAGGGGGGGGGGGGGGGGGGGGGGGGGGGGGAACCCCCCAGCCTAAGGACCTGCTAGCTGGGATGTTGGAGGTGGTGTGTAGGGTGTGTAGGTTGTTGGAGGATATATGAGTGTTGGGCGTGTACTAGGATTGTAGTTGGTGTCTGGTGTCAGGGTTGGAGGTATTATGTAGGGTCTTATACTACACACAGTCTAAAATAGACCACTATTCATGACCAGTGGTCGTACAGTGCACCAGTGGTGAACTTCTTTCTATTTTCACAGGAGGAGCAGGGGGAGATTATACCATAGCAGTGCAAAAAGTGTGTGATCAAAAAGAGAGCATCGCTCTGCACAGGCAGGGAGAAGAAACTGGTGGTCATGCTGGCTGCTGATGGATGGTATGGTTCAAAGTGTGTGTGTGTGTGTGTGTGTGTGTGTGTGTGTGTGTGTGTGTGTGTGTGTGTGTGTGTGTGTGTGTGTGTGTGTATGTGTGTGTGTGGTGTATGTGTGTGTGTGTGTGTGTGTGTGCGTGTGTGTGCATATCTACTGTTGCATGTATCTCCATAATATTTCTAACTCTTTCACGGGCAACAGAGCAATACAGTATTGCTTTGCAGGTACTATACTAAAGCCACTATGTTTACCTAAACCATTAAGACTTTTGTAGTCAACAACACATTGATCAAATTAGCGTAATTTGTTTACAAACTACGTTTTCCTGCAATGCGCAAAATCACACTACAATAATTTGGCTTCACCCATAATAGTGTTTAACATTAGAAGTAAACATTTAAAATATTATTGAAGGAAAGATGGGTGTTGCTGGGATGTATGGAAATGAATGATTCTGAATAGCTATTACTATTATTAATGAGCACAATTGTAGAGTTTGTCTGCACAGATGATATTAGTTATTGATTTGTTTATAGTTTTGGTTGTGTGTATTCATTGTATTTATACGGAAAAATATTGAGCTCATTGTTACAAACTGTTAAATGTTCCTTTTTACACATTTAGAATGCTGTGAACATGTCTGTCTGACATCGCTGACTGACTCCTGCTGCCATAGTCTCGTACCCAGACCCAAAGTTACAGAGCCGCAGGTGGATTACATCACGTCTACGCATAAGTAGGGTCTGGTGAACTGCTGTGCTAAATTCACCAGAATTTTGGGGAACCAATCAGATTAGAGGTATGCAATATTTGCATATCTTTTTATAATCGAGAGGTTAATTAGGAATTCGTGACGGTATGTGGTGACATGCGACACACACACACACACACACACACACAACAACACACACACAGGGACAGTGTAACCCCACCGTAGAAGCTGGCAAGTCGGCCCATGTGCCTTAGTAGACTGTCACATGTCACCACATTTGTCACAAATTCCTAATTAACCTCTCTTAAAAAAAAGATATGCAGTTATTGCATACCTCTAATCTGATTGGTTCCCCAAAATTCTGGCTACTAACACCTAGCAGTGATGTAATCCACCCACAGCTGCATAACTTCGGGTCTGGGTGCGAAACTACTGCTGCCAAGAAAATCATGAGGTAACAACTTGTGTGCATCATTATAAACTATTTAAAATTACTTGGCAGGATGGCAATACTGTTTGAAGATACAGTTCACTCTGAAGCTGCAATGCCTTTTTGGAAGCTGCAGTTCAATATCAACTACAAGTCACAAGACTGCTCTTTGTTGTCTGTGCACATGGTTGCTGGTTTACTGTTGTTTTATTTATTAGTTTGATATGCAGTATGCACGCAATAATAAATTATCTCACTCTTATTAACTAAAGGAGTGCGTGTCAATCCATAAGAAAGAGTGACGCGCAATCTTCACATCGATTGTGAAGAGCACTCCACGTAGAGTGCTCTTCACTCTTAAAGTAGGAGTGAAAGGCAGCAATTCTTCCGTACACAACTGTTGCAGCAGGACCAAGTCCACCAGAGGTTGAGCAAACAAGCTATAGTAGGGGTGTGAAGTTAGCAGCCATGCATGCTCACCATCTCTCTTGTCCTGTACAAGGTGGCGATAGCATTAAGCATGTTTTATTTCTTGTTCCATGGCATTTGTTTCTTTTTTCCGCCGGCAAATTTGTATTTCTCCCTCCAGGTGAATTGAAATAGCTACCATGTATACTCTAGCTAGATATAATGGAATCTAGAGTACACGGTACCTTGCATCTGTAGCACGAACCCTTGAGTGCACCGTGCCATCTAGGTCCAAGAAGCCTGAAAACTCACAGTGCATGAAGTCTATGGTCCGCGCTACTCTGCATGCGTGAATTCAATTTTTGATCAGTTTACAATCTGCATGTCCCTGATTTAAAACCTGCAGAGAGCGTCTCAACTATGTAATCTTAAGGTAGATACGGCGAATGAAGGTTCGAGGAGAGAAAGAAGCGGTAAAAGAACTAGATACGGCGAATGGAGGAGAGAAGGACGTATATAGTATATGCAGACACCAGCGCTGACGAACCCGATTACTACGCGATTGAAGCGTCTGACTCAGTATGCTTGTCAAGTGCCGGCTGTTATCCAGAGATAATGAAAGGTAGACCAGACTTGAAATCAGATCTACGAAAACGCAGGAAAGTTATGCGTCAAATCATGTTATGATCTTTCAAATGATCTTAGCTTTTGAAATCGTCTGTAAAATCAGAAAATGGTCGATCAGAGAAAAATCAACTGTGAAATCATTTCAAAATCATTTTCAAATCACTCAGTGATTTTACTAGTAATTTTAAATACAAATCACTACAGAATCATTTCAAAATCGCTCTAAAATCATTCAATGATTATCTTGGTGATTTTTAAAAGAAATCATCTACCAAATCACAGTTCAATAGGAATGCATTTTTTTCTTGTACATTTAGAAATGAAAAGCAGTATAGGTTCAGTCTCCATATGATTCTGAAGTAAGATTGTCTTCACTATCAGCAGGTGTACTTTCTTGTGATTGAAGGAGATATTGATCTCTGCTTGCAGTACTACATGTTCCTTCAATATCTTGCTGCGTATGTGCTGCACACATGACGTCTTGCTTGTCGAGCCTTGGAAATACTCCCAAGCCGCCGCACCTTGCTGGAACCATCTTCAGCAACTTCTATTGTTAAATATTCCAGAGGTATTGGCTTAACAGCTTTCTCTTGAGCCATCTAAATAATATTTTAGTTTAGATATAGATCAACCTTGCACGTTTGTCTATGTATACATGTGTATGTAGGCAATGGCTGCTATTATAACTTTGCTTGCATAAGTACAAGTCTACTCGTGTTTTCGCTCACGTAGCTTAACAGAGCCATGCAGCTTTCGCCAATTCAGACGTTCGGAGCATTGTGTAGTAGTCCTTTGCAACACTCCGTGAATCCATTTACGAAACGCCTACACACTGGTACATACGTATCTTAATCCGTCGCAGGATATGCGGCTTGTTGTAGGAATTGTGCATGCATGCATGCCCTTCTACCTGAGCGAAAAGGGACCTAGCGCATACATTCAGTATGCGCAATAGAAATGTAATGCTAATTACAAATTCAGAGCCTTACAACTGCGTGACAAAACTACGATTCTCAATGCGTAAGAAGCAATGTGTAGAGGGCATTTCAGACTCTAGAATATCATAAAATTTGAAATCTTGAAAAAAACATGCGATAAGTTGCCTTTTCGCGAAAGCGATCCCATACTGATAAATGTTTATATTTTATACTATCCGATGCAGTACAAGTATACATGCTACAGCTTTATTGGATACGGAGAATGATAAAAATGGCACTTCTGGTTATATATATGCTTCCGATTCAAGCCTTTCATCTGATTCGGATACTTTCATATTGCTCTTTGTAAGCAAAAAAAAAAACTACATGTACAGGTGTATGTGATTTTTCTCTAGATGGTGTTCAATTGGATTTATACTCTGAATCAAACTTATTTGATATTTCATCAGTAATTAAGCAAGGTATGACAATCTTTCGTGTTACACAATCTAGGAAATTGTTTTAAAATTAACAGTGCATAGTTATTTAATACTTAATTGCTGGGATAGTGTTATACTGGAAGTAACCAAATTATAAATAGAATTAAAAACAAGGTGGATGGGCCCTGAGAGTGTGATTACATTTGTCCATCTAAAGCAAAGAACTGGGCAGGGGAACTTCAGGTGCTGGCAACCATCAGGAATTGTCAAATGCTAATGAGGCGAAATGCTCAAGCTGCCCACACTTTGCCTGCCCCTACCCTGGGACATTACACGTAAATGTTGTGTTAGTTGACAGCTGCAAACTAACTATTTAAGGTTGACTACATTTATTTATTTTTTGCAGATGTGCTTGATTTTGGAGGTCTTTTGAGATTTTCAGTTTTTAAACAATTTTGAAGCAATTTTAACGCTCCTGCAGAAAGGTACGGTAGTTTTGATCCAGTGCATATCAAATATAGCCATTACTTGTGCATATAACATTTTAGGCTAAGTATCTCATTATTGTGGATTATTTGATATAGCAAATATAGTCATCTTAGCCATTTGAAATACAGCAGGTGATAGTCCAAATTGTTTGTCTATATTACTAGTGCAGGGGGGCTTCTATGGTGGCCTTCTATTACTAAAGTGCCACTTAATGTGAGACAGCTATTTCAGTGGGGATCCACTCTTGTTTATCAAGTTGAAACTTGATTGCACACTAATGAGCTGATTAAGGAAGCTACTTGGTTTTTGCTATAATTGAACTATTAATTATATTAATTTTGAAAATTGATGATCAAGTGCCCCGATACTAATTCCACTGTATGAACTGAAATATAATTAACAGTTACTATTTATAAACTTATATATTGCTGTTAGAGTTTATTGAAATGTTTTTGGGTAAATTTGAACGCCCTATATACGTACTGAAATCCAGCAAATGGATAATACTGATGAAGAAGATGAAGGCCTGTTGACTAACTAGCTCTAGACAGAGATTACTTCTAAAATACAGTAATAGCAAACACTTAAATATCAATTGGTTAAATCTATTATTTACTATACAGAGTCACATTATTTTATTTTATTTTTTTACCCCCATCCATATGGTTAAAGCATATGTTCAAATATTCGCAGTTTTGTAAGTTTATTGAAAGTTCTAAGCAAGTTATCACTTGGAGATGACTTAAAAGATGTGCATGCAATGGTTGGAAACGTTTTGTCATCCAAACCATTCTTTTCTCAACATCAAATAACATTGGTCTGCTTCTAAACATTGATTGGTTCAAACGTTTCAAGCATTTTGAATACAAGGTTTCTGCAATTATGATCTCTGTTCTTAACTTACCAAGGCATGAACGTTGTAATACTAAATGGACTATGATTTTAGAGTGATTCCTGGTCCATCAGAACCAAAGGGTCATATAACACCTTCCTAGCTCCACTGGTTGATGATCTTTTGTTATTGAATCGAAGGATGTTTTGGATTTACGCTGCTCTTCTTCGCCTTTCTGCAGATATTGAGAAACACTGTACTATTCCTTGGTCACAAGGCTGACTTAGGGTGCTCTTGTTGCACTTTTAAGGCAGAACGTGAACCAGACAAACAAGTTACATCAGAGAAGATGACATAAATGATATATGCTTATGTGACATGGCTGACATTTAGATCACCCAGCAAAGATAAAGCATCTGGCCTTTTCATGGTGAATAACAAGTTCTATGAACATGATAGAATTATAAGTCCAAGGTGCTTTGTGAACCATTGTACCTCCAGATGGAGGGAAAACATCATCATTCTATGTGTGTAAACTTCCCCTGTGAATTAGAATGTTGAAACTGCAAGACAATTCATTCTTTCTTTTTTTTGTTCTGTTTTTTTTTTTTGCACCTTCATTAAAAAGTAGTAAAGTCATCCAAATAGCTTTATTATGCAATTTTGATTTTAAAATCACTTGCATATGATTCTTAGAATGGATGCAGTGAGTTTGTTCTTCTGTAAATTTACAATTCATACAAATATTGTATGCACTGCATGATTTTAAAAATCAGCACATGTGGATTCCAAATCATACTCATATCATATAAATCACAACGTTATATCCTGGGGAAAATGTGTGAAATTACGTTGTTATTTTCTGCATGATTTTAAAGAAATCAACTTTTGATTTTAGTGGATTCAGAATCATACTCAAATCATATGAATAATCTGACAGATCATTTGATAACATAATTTCAAGCCATTTTTTCCCTGTCAAAGTGTGCATCAACGGTATACTGTGTTTAAGTTTGCGGAGCTAATAAGATGAAGTGGAAAAGAGGAGCTCCAGTCTACTTGAGAGTATTGTAAAGGCTTTAGACGCAAGGAACAAGGTACTGAAGTCTATTCATGAAGGTGTATAGGGGAAACAACCCAAACCAAATCTCTAGATGGTGTCATGTTGGTTGTGATATGCCTAAAAGTAGGTGGATGCCAATATGTGTGACCAAGGATGAATATTGATGCACAACAGATTGTCAGACATGTCCACAATTCCAAAGTGGAAACATGCTGCAACAAAACTGCACCCAATTTCTATCTCAAGCAAAGTTTGGTACCACTTTTGTGCAGCTTGCCTTGAAGGATTTGTATGCATTTTTGTCATTGTAGAGACTACTTCTCAAAATGGGTAGAAGCAAAGCCTCTGAAGGGCAATTGCACAGCAATTTGCAGTCTTTTGTTGCCATGGATGCACCTGCATACAGATCAATGATCAAGGATTGTATAACATGTCATGTGTTGCTAATGCGTATTAGTTGATGTGTCTTTTTCGAGGTGCGTTTTTTGTGTGACTTGTAATTTGCATTGAAATATCGAGAGATGGAGTAGTCACAGGATATCCCTTGTAAACCCAAGAGAACCAGGTCCATAAGTCTCTGGAAGGATGCAAATGCATTGCACAATCCAAAGGGCATCACTCTAGATTCAAACTGACTCTCAGGAGTAGATAATGCTGTCTTTTCCCTGTCAACGGTGCAGTCTCAACCTGTCAATATCCACAGGCTATGTCTAGAGTCGAACCATCTTGAACCTGACAAGGAATCCAGTGTGTTGTCTATTCTTAGTAATCTATATGCATCCTTCCTAGCCACCGCATTCAGTTTTCTGTACCTTTTTAGCCAGTACAAAATGGGATGTCCAGGGACTGATTTATGGGGTGATGACTCCTTTCTTTAAATAATTCCTTGCATTGAGTTCTTTAATGAAAGTGAACCCTCCTAAACAGCTGCTGAATGGGTGGTGCATACCCAGTGTAGATTGAGTGTTGACGGATTCTTGTCATTCCAATATCACCTTCCCTCTCTGGGAATACTGCTGCATATTTTGCAAGTAAACCACTAACATGGTAGCTGTGCCATTTTTTTTCTTCCTTTTGCAGTGACAGATATCTCTTCACTGGATGCTTTTACAAAGGCTCTTCCTTGGAAACTCCTGCCACCACCATCCCATTACTCAGTGTACTTGGTACTAAGCTTTAGTTCCCTGCACGTATTTTTGTCAGAATGGAGTTCCCAGCAGCTACACTCTAATACTTGTTGTTTTTTTTTTTTTTGTAATCGCTATGCTTAATACATGTAATTATTCCAATCACGTAACAGTGATGCCTATACCATGCTATAGTTCATGGGGAGGGGGGGGAGGGTAGGGTATATATTTCACAAAACTCGCAGGAATTACAGCAAAAAAAATCCATGAACATAAAACATCAGAGGTATGTGTTAAACGAAAGCTCTTTCAGATTTTCAATGCCAGGAGAGAGGTGAAGTATGGAGGGGAAGAGGTTGCACCAGTCCGCAATGGTACATATGATACTACAGTTGAAAGGGAGAAGTATTTAATCACACTGCATGAGAGATACCCGCTGCCACCACAGGCATATAGAGCCTCGATGACGGATAGCAAAGATTGCTGCTGCTTTTTAGTTCAAACCTAAGATATACACACACCACCACCACCACCACCACCACCACTACCACACACCCCACCCGCGTACTTTTTTATTATTATTCCTGGGTTTTGGGAGATTATCTATGCAATTCACCATGAGGTCTCACGTGACTAAATATAAAATGCTAATTGTCAAATTAAAGTTAAATATTTCAAGCCTCGAGCAGTATGGCGAAGACGGCAACACAGTCTGAGGATGAGATGGGCTTTTCTCCAAACAGGTAATCTCGGCTTGTTCTGAAAATGCCAAGTGGTTTTTTGATACATAAGTGTGGGTGTGGACCTTCGTGGGGGATGGGGAGGGGGGGGGGGGGGGGGGGGGAGAACTGTTCCCTTACCTCCTTCCCCCCTCTCCCCATTTCTTTTCTCCACCGTTCTTGCTTTGATACCTTGAGACGTAATGCGCTGTCGTATTTGCATTTACGCCGCAAAGACATGCGAAACTCACACGCAGGCGCGCCTGAGTATTTCACGTTGTTATTAATGATCTGTGTTCACAGAGTGGATTTTGTTAGCGTGGAATGTGTCTGTACTCCAAGTGTGTGTGTGTGTGGGGGGGGGGGGAAGGAAGGGGGGGGGAGGCATGCATGAGTGCTTGTGTATGTGCGTGCATGTGCGTTCCATACCCATGTTTCGTGTGACTGTGTGTCTATTGTACGAGTGCCTGCCTGTTTGAGCATGTGTACGTGCGTGTGTGCGTGCACATGTGTATGGGAGAACTGACACATAATTCTGAACGCCCGATTTGTATACTGTTTGGTTACTTAGCAACACCTTCGTCAAATTATCATGACGTGGCCAACAGCTGAAATGAATTTCATTAACTAGCGTAACAGTCCTTATAAGGACCTATAAAATGTACCATGCTGAACAATTCTCAGTCGATTCTGCCCCCAAGTATCGTCGTGATAAACTTCGTGCGGCACGAAATTGGCTGCACACTATCATGTTTTTGATACTAGCAACTATCGTGTTGAGTTTGTGGAATTATGGACAAGTTGATGTTGTCTATAGTAAACACCCATAGTTCGTGCTCATACTGTCAATGCTTCCCATCTGTGAATATCAAGGTGCAGATTCATTTGGAACATGTAAACCAACGCATCTTGTTAGTGTCACAATCTAGGAGTAGAATCAGAGATAATACTCTGGTAGAATGGATTCACCATTCCTACAGTTTGGTGCAGTTTGTTGAAAGCATTCAAAACCTGAGTCAAATCATATCTATGGTAAAATATTGTGAGGATTGGTCAAATATTTTCTCCAATGTAACAAATTACAGCAAAACAATTATGTACTGTCTTACTGCCCTGTGGTTACTTGGATACAGTGATCATCACCATT
>JABACO010000021.1:3532200-3647200 GCA_013339895.1 Ephydatia muelleri
ATTTGGACGGAGTAACTGACCAACGAATGCGGCGCGCGCATTGAAGTCTATTGCAATTGCATGTAAAATTTTGAATCAGTTTCACTTTCTAGCAATTTCAACTGTCGATGTTGTGCTAAGAATCATTCATGCCTGCTCCAGGTTAGGCTGCCTTTTTCACTTTTAGAATGCACGCTACCCAGGCAGGTACCGAGCGTTTACTATATAGAGACGTTTTGTGCGTGATTTGCGCAAGGTGTTTGAGAGAAACAACGCTACAGCCTTGCGTATGTTTTTCTTCAGGTTACAATGCATCTATATACACGTGAGGCAGATCAGTGTGCAAGATAACTGCGTTTCGAGGTGCCCGCCAGCCACTAATAATAGTAAATGAAAATGTTTATCTATCCTATTTTAAAAGCAAAATATTTGCGCTTCATTGAGTCTAAATTGTGGTTTGGCTAGCCGACGACATGTGGCGCATGCGTACATATTTAATTTTTTACACGACAAAATAGATGGTCGGTCTATAAATGGATACTTGCCATCTCACTAATCTGTATTGAAAGCTCTATCAATTTCTTTTCGGAAAAGCAAGAATGAGATTTTTTATTCAAGTTGTTCTGCTGCTGTTTATAGCGGCCTTGGTTTCAGCCAGTGCAAGAGAGAAACACAATATATACATTAAAAAAGGCAACTATATGGCTAGCCTGAGACAACCTGGGACCACTACTCGAACGCCGACGTCTACCAGCACTAGAAAGTCGAGGCCCATACCTCCTGTTGGCCACTCCTCCGGACGAGAACAAAACAAAGTCTAATGAACCATTGAGCTTGTCTAAAATGAATGAACCGATACGTAAAAGGTTAACATTCCAGTCGACAGCTTAATTACTGCATTGCGCGCACGTGGTGTATGCATTCATTGGTTTACCAGCAAAATTAAAACGAAAATCCTATACTACAGCTGATGGGGCATGGCCTGCACATTGTTCAGAGTGTAGAAAGGAACTGACATAAAAATAATACGGTTGCATATAATGAAAAAAGTACAAAAGAACTCGGAGCTGCGCGTTTCTGCATGTGCATGCATGCCTGTATAGATGAGCTGAGGAATATGAGCCCCTTTCAATTCTGGAGGTAGCTCTTGGAGACGTCCTTCTCGCAAAGGATAGCGCCTTGGATGATCCACGATGTGCCGGCGCATCATCTCCAACATGCAGTTTGCTGCTCATTATTACTTTCCACACCAACAGTGTAGCGTTGTACCGTATGTACAATAATATCTTGAATCACGCAGCTATTGTACATACACACCGATCTCATGAACGACTACAATAAGACCCCCCCCCCCCCCCCCCCCCCCCCCCCCCCCCCCCCCCCCCCCCCCGCACCACACCCACGCATGCGCATACATGTCCTGGTCTACTACTACATCCCCCTTTATAAGTTCAATAATAGTCTGGCCGTCTAGATATTCTACCACTTCTTGTTCTTGTTACATGCTCTTCTTTGGGTTCCATCCTTGGTGCTTGCCTCTCCGTGTGAGTATCTTTAGCATCACATGTCACTGGGTCTTCTACCTTTTCCAGGACGTCTTCATCTTTCTCTTACTCATCTTGAGGTTCCGTATTTGATATCTCTGAGTCCACTTGCTTATCACCTTCCACCTCCTCTTTCCCTTCCTTATCTTGAGGTATCCTATTTAGCTCTGTGTCCACTTGCTTATCCCCTTCCGCTGCATCCCTCAATTTATCTCGCTCGTCCTCCACTCCTTGTCTGCCCAGTTCATCTGCAGTTTCCTCGTCCACCGACATATCCCCTCCTCCCCCATCCTGGTCTTTTGGCATAAGGACTAAACCATGCCTATTTCGTCTGAAGTTCTCTTCTTGTGTCTCCACCGCAAAGGATCGTGGGGTGGTCTCTTTCACAACCCTCCCCATAGTGTAACGATCCAAAATCCACACTGTATCTCCCGGGTGCAGTGTTGGAGCATCTTTACTCCATGATCCGCATCTAAATTCTTCTTTTGTCCCCCTTCTACTTCGTCGTTTTTTTTTTGACAGTACCGTAGGATCAGGAAGTTTGGGGACTCCCTGTTCCTGAACCATAGGCAAAGTGGTTCTGAGTCTCCTACATATGAGCAATTCATCTAGATTGTAACCGATTTCAAGGGGTATATCAGCAAGGCCAAAAATGGATCTTTCTCTAATTTCCATAGACTCTTCACTGTTGTTACTGCCCTCTCTGCTTCCCCATTGGACTGTGGATAAAGTGGGCTGCTAGTGATGTGTTCAAAACCATACTCCCTACTGAAGCTCTGAAATGTTCTCGAAGAAAACTGAGGACCATTATCAGATACAACCTCTTCCGGCATGCCATGCCTTGCAAAAAAATCATTCACTGCTCCTATCACTGCCTCAGTTGACAGAGCTCCCAACCTGGTCACCTCTATGAACTTTGAATAATAGTCTACCATAAGGAGATAGCAACATTTTTTGCATTCATAAATATCCATGGCAACCCTCTGCCATGGCAAGGTAGGTAAAGGTGTTGTCAACAAAGGTTCTGCTCTTTGTATCTGCTCATTACAACATGTTGGGCACCGCTGCACTAGCTCTTCTATTTGTTTTGACAATCCTGACCACCAAACGGACTGACGGGCTCTTTCTCTGCATTTTGTTATGCCCTGATGTCTTTCTTTAACATTTCAGACCTCATGGATACTGGAATAACTATTCTTGCTCTCTCATCAGTAAACCTTTCACAACTGTGAGTTCAGCCGACACATAAGAATAGGCTCTTACTGGTCCTGGCAGCTTTTTCTTTTCAGGCCATCCATCCAAGCAGTACCTAGCGACTTGTTTGATTACTGCATCCACCTCCTGCTGCCTTCGAATCTGTTGGACACCCTTCTCTGACTTGGGGTGATTCTCCATCATGATATCTATAAAAGCACTAGTTTCCTTCTGTAGTATTAAATCATCTGCAGTGGGCTCTGAGTATGGGGCACAAGACAATGCATCTGCAACTGCTAAACCCTTGCCTACTACGTGGGAAATCGTGAATGAGTACCGCATCAGATGCAGTCGAAAACGTTGAACCCGTATTAGCAGTTCATCCAAGTTCTTATTACTGAAGAGCGGTACTAAAGGCTTATGATCTGTCTGAAGATGAAATTGCAAGCCGATCAAATAGTCAGAGAATCGTTCACGTGCCCACGTCAAAGCTAGAGCTTCTTTTTCAATTTGTGCATATCATTTCTCTGTAGGTGTCATGGCCCTGGACACATATGCTATAGGACGCAACTCGCCCCATTCAGCTGCTTCTGCCACAACACCGCACCAAGTCCAAAGGAGGAAGCATCTGCAGAAACTATTGTCTCCCAAACTGGATCAAAGAAAGCCAACAGAGGTCTTGTACTCAAGGCCTCTTTTACTTCTTGAAAGGCCTTTATTGTGGCTCTCCCGAAATTCACATTTTTCTCTTTGACAGTAGATCTCGCAGAGGCTGTGTTCTCTCTGGAAGGTTGGTGTGAAAATTAACTTAGCTGATTGGCCATGCCGAGAAACCTACAAACGTCTCCCATGTTTGTTGGTTCTGGAACCTGTCGAATCGCACTAACTTTATCAGGATCCAGCCTGATTCCCTCACTATCGATAACCTGACCAAGAAATTTTACTTCAGGTAAAGAAATGAAACACTTCTCTTTATTTTTGGTGAGACCAGAACGTTGGATTCTCCGAAGAACTTCCTGTAGACCACTATCGTTGTTCTTCTTGAGTCTTGCCATGGACCAGAATATAATCCATCATGCAAAGCACTCCCTCTACACCAGAGAGAATTGAGAGCATCCGTTTTTTGTTCTAGGGCAGATGTGATGCCGAATGGAAGCCGATGAAAACAGAACCGCCCAAATGGTGTGATAAATGTTGTGGGTAAAGCAGATTCTGGTGATGATGGGATCTGCCAGAATCCACTGTTGGCGTCGAGCTTAGAAAACAACTTTGCACCTGTTAACTGGGCCAATACTTGTTCCACAACTGGAAGTGGATGTCTCTCTCTACAGACACTTTCATTAAGTCTAGACAAGTCCACACAAATTCGCACAGAACAATTGGCTTTTTGAGCTATTACTATCCCAGCACACCATTCAGTGGGTTCCTCGACAGAAGAGATCACCCCCCAATTGCACCATCCTCTCAAGCTCTGTTTTATCTCTAGGCAGGTTTGGTATGGCAACTCGTCTATAATAGGTGTCATCAAAGCAAAGGGGCACGCTCCTTCTCTGGGCCAAAGTGTGTATTCTCCCATCAACTTCCCCAGTCCCTTGAACAGGCTAGGAAACTGTACAGGTATCTGATCTCCTGTAAGACCAATGCTAGCAACTCGTGTAATCAGACCCAAGGACTCTATTTCAGGTTTACCTAGTAATGGGGTATGCAGCACTGACACCATATACACTTCCTCAACAACTGTAGCATTCCTGTATGCCAGGGTAGCTCTAAGACACCCCTCTTACTGGCAACTCCTGGTTATTTGGACTATGCAGTCGTTTCCGAGCTGGGTAAAGTGTCTTGTCTCCCTCTGGCGGCGTAGCACACCCATTTGTATAACTGTCACATCAGCGCATGTATCCAGCTTCAAGGTGACAGGTTGTCCATTGAGTTGCAAAGTCACCAACCAAGAATCATTTCTACCCGTTCTATTGTCAGCAAGGTTACGTACGTACACTGCATCCAATATTTCTGAAGTCAAAATAACACCTCCTTCACTCTTGTCGATGACCTACACTCAGCTTGGAAGTGCCCAAGTTTTCCACATTTATTACAAATTGCACTTCTTGCTGGACAATTACTGTAATCATGTGGGAACCCTTTCCAACAATTCGGACATTTACTTTGTGTCCCATGTGATAACTGTGTTGACTTCCGTATTGCCAGTTGTGCTCCTTTTGTACGTGAAGGCTGCTGCTGTTGTTACCACGAGAGACTGCATCATTGCTGTCAGGCAGGGGTTGAGACTGACCGCATCGAATCAATGCATGCTATTCTTCACGCTTTCCAACCTGCCGAGATTGTGCTATTGCTTTCTCTAAGGTAAGGTTAGTGTACATCTGCAATTTTTCTGACAGATGTGAATCCCGAATACCCACCACTATTCTGTCCCTAATCAATTCATCTTGATGCCATCTTATAATCGCAAAATTCACCCAGCCGGAAGATCCGTTATAAAAGCATCCACTGTTTCCCCATCTTCTTGTCTCCTTTGATTTAAACGTCACTCTTTCAAATACAACGTTTCTCCGTGGGACAAATGAGACTCAAATTTGTCCTTTACGACCCTGTATATTTTTGAGTCAGCCGCAGAGATAGCCGAATGGACCGTAGGATATCATCGGCTTCGTCGCCCATGCAATAGATGAGGTTGCTCACTTGTGACTCCTCTTCCTTCGCGTCCAGCCCCCGACACCTGGCGAAATCGCTTGAAGCGACGAATCCACTTTAGCCATTCTTCGGGATACGTGAAGCTAAAGTTTTCGGGTGGAGTCCCTGAAAAGTCGCCATTCCTTTGTTATAGGAAACCAGCAGAACAGTAAAATGAACGCCAGGTAGAGTAGCACCGCTGCCACCATGTAGCGTTGTAGAGGGTTATGCATAATTATATCTTGAATCACGCAGCTATGTACATACACACTGATCTCATGAACAACTCCAATAAGAAGCCCCTCGCACCACACCACGCATGCGCATACATGTCCTAGTCTACTACTACAAACAGTTCATCTGATTCATTAATGGTCAATGGATGGGACGGGAGGAATCCAGAAGAGTGCACTGTTTTGTAGCTCTTTGTCCTTTAGTAGGTACGGGTATATTTTTTCAAACGCAATATTTTGCACCAAGTTTGGTACTGCCTTAAAGAGCAAATTAAATGAATTAAACGATATGTGAAACGTGGCATTTGCATAAGCAGTGAAAAAGTTATAGCGATCCAAACATCGGATTTTGCGACAATGGTAATCCATGCGGTAGCGCATAAAAAAATGTGACGGTTTTTGTTCTCTTCGCTATTGCAACTACAATCTATAATATAATCACACCAAATTTGTTTTACAAGCCTTGCACACACATAAGAAGTATAGAATAGTGTTATACATCAATTTCACTAATGTACAAATCATCTGTGATATAGTCAACTAAGAATTCATATAGCGTCGTTTGAAACATCATCTCCGTCTTCTTGACTGCTTTCTCGTTTCCAATAAGTAGCAGTTACCTTATACAATTTACAATTTTTTAGATAACTTAACTGCTACAATTTTTACCTTGGTTATAATACATTTTCTTCGTTAAACAAACCACAAATGTTCAAAGTAGAGTCCATCAATCACTTCTGGATGGCAGGAATGCTTTTGTAATAATTATGTGGGATTCATCCATCTCTGGAAACTCTATACACAATTCTGCATTGCCTTCTGCAACACTCTGTATTTTTCGTAACTTTCTTCGATAACTGCTATCTTTTTTCTGGTTTTCTTTCCAATAGTTGTTTATCGTGCTCCTTAGCAACCATTTAGTTCATGGGTGTGAAGAAGCAACTTCATCTTTTGAGCCTGTCCTATACAAAATTTAATAATTCTTTCCTTCTCATTGTGAGGTTTTGAACAAAGCCATGGTAACGATTTATTCATTTTAGACTTAACCTTTGCATCAACAAATCCAATTTTCACATTATGTGCATTTCTAAAATGATAATCAGCTAATCCAAGAATTTTTTCTGCAAACATATATGTGCAGGGGCAGAGAGCGTTTGACTGCCATAGGTGTTGGAATGTTGGATAGATTACCCTCAATGTAATCATACATTGTCGTTCAATTACTTCGATGATACTAGTTATAAGTCGGAACAAAATTTCATTCAAGCTTGCTTTCCCAGTGCATTCATTAAACTTAAATTACTTTGTAAACACTGCAGTATAGCATTTATCTCTTTGTCCAAATCTATTCCAAATATATCTGTACATATTCTTAAGACAAGTAATGGGCAATCCTTTAATGATTTTTAGGTACTGTAAACATGTCTTAATGTATGAAATAGTATCAAGTTTAGTGATGCCTGGATTTCCATACAGCTGTTTCATCCAAGGCCCAGTCACTAATTTTCCAATAACGGTAAGTGCTTGCAATTGCAGTAATGATTTGTCATTTCTTAAGTCCTGGTTCACTGCTACTCTCTTCAGGTGGTGAATAATCGTTGACTTGGTTTGTATTGGGTCAAGTTTGTGATATTCAGCAAATGAACTTGCAATAACATTAAAACAGGTCTGAATATGCGAAGCATAATCATCTGTTGTACCCCCAGCTAATTGTAGCACATAGGAAGTGGGAGGAACTGTTGCAATGCAATTCCAAGCCATTTCTTATTGCTGAAACCTGTAGTGCATTGTCTGTACTGATATCACCACTAAAACCTTCAATCAACTTCTTAAAATCTTCTGCAGTCTTCATCCTAATTTGGAAAAAATACACACTAACAGATCGTTGCAGCGTGCTAACATCTTAAAAGGGTTACATATAGGGTTGTAAGCACACTGGAAAGTTGCACAGTCATGCTATAGTTCCATTTCGCGGCAATGTACAATATGACATCTGGGGACGAGTCACTACCTGAGAAAATCTGGGGTTATGCCATGGGCATCGGCCAAAAATTATGGTATATTCATAGTATGTAGATTTATAGCAAGATTGCGTTTATAAATACTTCTTTTTACGGTACCTCGAAAATAATGGTAGTCTTTATTTAGAGTTAAACTTTGTTAACGCTATAAGTACTCAAAGGTAAGAAATGTTCTTAAAAAGTTGCAAAACCATGTTATACGGGCAGTGCTTAACCACCTAATAACGTTTGACGTAAGTTGGCTTCATGCATAGCACGTGCCATATTTAAACACATAGACTGTTGGATGACACTTTGGGCATCAACCAAAGATCGTGAATTTGAAATCCGTATAGATTAAGACCTGGGGAGTACCTACATCTGATCGGTTTCCCGGTACCTCTAAAGACAAAAAAGTTCTACCAAACCTAAAGGGTACATATTTTTTCTACGCGCCAGAAATTTTGAACTAAACGTTTCAAATAAACCAGAGCTGTGTCATAGCATAGACAATGTATCGACATACCGATAAATCCAGAAACAGTCCACAACAGCCATCAAACGAACACAAACCAGCTTTCACTCGAATTTAATGCACCTGAACAATTTGCAACCCGCGTCACAATTTTTACTTAACATTGGATCACCAATATTTCGGTACTCGTACGTGAAATATGCCGGTACCCACGTAAAGCCTTAACCACACCACGCATGCGCATACATGTCCAGCTCATCTGATTCATTAATTGGTCAATGGATTGGGACGGGAGAATCCAGAAGAGTGCACTGTTTTATAGCTCTTTGTCCTTTAGCCCCAATTCCACCTGGCAACGTCTGGTTTAATCAATGTGTCGAAAAGAACACAACGAGTTTTGTTACCCGTCAAACACGGAATTGTGCATGTTGGCATTCCGCTCTAAAGACCCCTCAACGAATGCCGCAGTGAAAAACTGCAACATCCGTGAAGGTTCCATCGATTTTATTGAGCGGAATGCTATGTAGGTGTTTCACGGGTAACAAACTCATTGCCGAGTTTATCAGACTATTTGGCAGAACTTTCTTCATTACCATTGTAATGCCAAAACATTTCCTATTTGCTCGCCTTTAGATTTATATGTTGAAGTCCGTGCTAATACACGTATCGATTGCAAGAAAAGTTTTTCAGCGCTATACATGCACGCATACATGCATATCGCTCTTGACCGTGTGATCCTATACTTCCCTTATAATTACCAGACTTATCTTCGTCATTCGCCTAGCTTACCAATTTGTCATCAACGTTCTTTCCACTGAAGTTTAGCCTGATGTTCTGCCAGTATAGAAAGATCTCTACGCGTGGTTCAGACGCTATTTGCTGGTTAAAAAAATTGCGTTAAGTGTCTAAAATAGTCCATCCTTCCTCGTGTGAGTGTCCATGTTGCCTTGAGCTCTAGCTATGGAGTACGCCTAGCCTCCATGCACGATGCACTCTATATAATGCACTACCCAGGTACCATGTGTACTCTAGATTCATGTGGATCATTTTGTTTGTGATTTGCGCAAAGTGCATGCATGCTTGAGAGAGAAAGCCTTGTTCTTGTTTTTCTTTAGGCTACTACTGATCTATATATCTGTATAACAATCATAGTGCTTTGAAAACGGCCAGCCACTAATAATGGTATCTGTAAAAGCAAATCGTTAGTCCAAAGCGCATGTGGCTTGTCTCACAGCGAAACCATTACATTGAGACGGTAAACGTCTCATCACGTGACCTTACCCGTCACTCAGATGTAGGCGGATACCGTTGATATCAATACCAACGGTCCGTCTGTGGACGGAGAGTGGACGGCAACGTCCTTCCCCTCCGTCGCTCTGTCACGTCTTTAAACGTTATAATCCGTCAGTCCGGGAAATCCACGGTTAAAGGCGGTTCGCTTTTTACCGCATCGTACCGTCGGTACGTAAGGTTGGATTTCTGGCTACCGGTACTACAGCGGTACCGCTTCTACTTTCTATCCATGCAGCTTTATCGTATACGTGCACCCTTTTCTGAGGGTTAGTTCTTCAAAAAACCATATACAAATACAAATGCATATAAAAAGGGAAAGAGCAAGTGTCAGTTTTGCTTGGTCTCCACTTTAGGCAAAAAGCCGGATTCCGTTCTGTTGAAAGATAATTATGTATAGCATCAATCACATGAACCACAGAAGTACTTGCTTACACATTTGCGCCGGTATTGACAATCTGCGCGCGATGACACTGGCACAAACGTGGAGCCACTCACGTCATCAAACGTTCATCTTGTGTAAAAAGTCACAGATGAGGAAAAAAGTGACCCTTGTACATACATACCTCATTGCGTTCCAAAGCCAAAAAAAAAATAAAGGTGGCTGGGTAGAGGAAATACAATTAAATAACGTACCAATAATACGTTACACCTACTAATATGTGTTCGCGTTACAACCTATTCCTGTAGATGGAAGAAAAGTGGTTGTGATATCTTCGACACCCCAAAAATGGCACTTACGCAGCACTCATGTCTTATCATCAGTATGTGGCGAATCAACAAGTTTATTCGGATCCATAAGTTCCACGCCAATCTTTGAACCTGAAAGTTGCTATAGAGGAGGACAAAGGCCGATAGCGAAACGCTTACCATATCGTGCTCTTTGCTGCGCTGATGCACGTTGTACTTTGGCGCCAAAATAGGTTGCGATAAAATACCATCGGCTACACCACTGTTTCCCCGCCAAAAACCTATTATTAATAGTCACGTGAATTGGTCAAGGGACAGTTATAGTTGAATTAACCAGCAACTGTCAATCAATTGCAATTAGCGAGCTTATACCGCTTGTTATTGGTATGCGATGTGTTGCCATGGCAATGAGGGTAACAGTCCAGTACATGTACATGTATGTGCGATATAAATCTTTTATCAGCCTTGAAATTGATTCATTAAGGTCCAATACAAGAATGCAGAACATAAAACATGTACATGGAATCAGTTTTAGTTTGAGTGAGGATGGAAGACATAATCCTTTATCCTTACACATGTAAAGAATGAACGAAGTACTCTATAATGTTGCACACTGCCACACACACGTCACACAAACAGGCACACATCACACACAGGCACACATCACACAAGGCATACATCACACATAGGCACACATCACACATAGGCACACATCACACAGAGGCACACATCACACAGAGGCACACATCACACAGGATACATAACACAGAGGCACCATCACACAGGTACACATCACACAGGCACACATCACACAGAGGCACACATCACAGAGGCACTCATCACTAAGGCTACAAACACACACAGGCACACATCACACAGAGGCACACATCACAGAGGCACTCATCACTAAGGCTACAAACACACACAGGCACACATCACAACAGGCACACATCACACCAACAGGCACAAATCACACAGGCACACATCATACAGGCACACATCACACAGGCACATATCAACAGACACACATCACACACAGGCACACATCACACACAGGCACACATCACACACAGGCACACATCACACACAGGCACACATCACACAAACAGGCACACATCACACACAGGCATACATCACACATAGGCACAAATGACACACAGGCACAAATCACAAAGGCACACAAAATAAAGAGGCACACATCACACATAGGCACACATCACACAGGCACACATAACACAGAAGCACCATCACACAGGTACACATCACACAGACACACATCACACACATCACACAAACAGGCACACATCACACACACGCAAACATCACGCACAGGCACAAATGACACACAGGTACAAATCACATGCACACATCACACATAGGCACAAATCACACATCACACAGGCACACACAAAGGCACACATCACACAGGCACACATCACACAGGCACATATGTCACACACAGACACACATCACACATAGACACTCATCAAAAAGGCTACATATCACACAGAGGCACACATCACACACATGCACACATCACACAGGCACAAATGACACAAGTTACACATATTGGCACACATTACAGACAGGCACACATCACACAGAGGTATGCACACAGACACACATAGCACACAGCCACACATCACACACAGACACATATAGGCACACATCACTAAGGCTACACATCACACATGACACATAGGCACATATCACACACAGGCACACATCACACACAGGTTACAAATATTGGCACACATTACACACAGGCACACATCACACATAGGCACACATCACACATAGGCACACATCACACAGAGGCACACATCACACAGAGGCACACATCACACAGAGGCACACATCACACAGAGGCATGTGTATATCACACACAGGCACACATCACACTCAGGCATACATCACACACAGCCACATCACACACAGGCACACATCGCACATAGGCACACATCACACAGGCACACATATTACACAGGCACACATCACACACACAGGCACACATCACACACAGCCACGCATCACACACAGGCACTCATTACTAAGGTTACACATCACACACAAGCACACATCACACACAAGTTACACATTGGCACACATCACACACAAGGACACATAAACAGAGGAACACATCACACAGGCACTCATCACTAAGGCTACACATTAGAGGCAACATCACACATGGGCACTCATCACACACAGCAATACATCACACAGAGGCAAGTGCACATTACTCAGAGGCATACATCACGCACAGAGCCTAGGCACACATAACACACAGGAACACATCACACAGAGGCATGTGTACATCACACACAGGCTACACATATTGGCACACATTACACACAGGGACACATGTATCATAAACAGAGGTGCATATCACACAGAGGCACTCATCACTAAGGCTACATATTACACAGAGGCACACATTGACACAGAGGCACACTTCAACTCACAGGCACACATACACAGTGGCACACATCTCACACAGAGGCACACATCACATACACACACAGGCAACTGGTGCCATTTATAGTTATGGAGTCCTTGCTGTAAAGATTCTTTACTTGATGACGAATCTGACTCAGAGCCGGAGAGGTATTCTATATGCTCTCCAGTCTGCCATAGTACCGGTACCCGGTACGTACGTCTGGATAATAAGAAAGGATACAATTAGCTGCTAATCGCTTCCGCTCAGCACTAGCTATATCTCGCGAATCGAGTATACGCATATGCAGCTGCGCATATGCATACATAATCGGTGCACGTGTATGATATACGATACATACCTTCCGCTAGAAGCTGTTGTTTAGCTTGAAGAGAACAATCAGCTTTGGATGACGACTCTACTAGCATTTGGTGTTCAAAAAATGTAGATCTACACACGTATTCCCCGCAGTGGTGACAGTAACGTCACTTGCCGCTAATTTTTTGAATTCGAAAGGAGTTACTTGTATCACGTGACCATGCGTCAATAATAGTGAAGGACGCGGTACCGTGCGGTAGCGTTCGTCGATTACCGTTCATAAATACACGGATACCGTCACTAATCGTTTCCGTGAAATTTACGTGGAAGTCCGTCTTGATCGAAAGTGACGGGGCACCGTTGCAACCCGTCTCCGGATAGCGGTTTCGCTGTGTCTGGACTACCAGACAACACTCGGCGCATGCGCACAAAGTAACCTATTAGCGGCGATTATGGAAGGTTTTTACACAACAAGACAAATAGCCGAGCTTTATAAAGGAGGATACTTGCTATCTCGCTAATCCAAGTTGATAGCTATAGATCCCAATATTGTCAAAGCAAGCTAGGATGAGGTTTCTTCTTCAAGTTTTTCTTTTGCTGTTGGCAGCTGCTTTGGTTTCAGCCAGTGCAAAAGAGAAATACACAGAATACGTATATCTTTTCAAAGGCAAGTTAATCTCCAAGCCACCCCAACACAAGATACCCTGGGAGAGCTACCCCTGGAACCACTATCCCTGGAACCGCTAACCCTGGGACCGCTATTCCAACGACGACGACGCCAGATACGACCACACCTCCGTATGACAACAACAAAGAGAAGACAATAGCCCTTTTTTTGCCAGTCTAAACTGACTGAACCAGAAGCTGAACTAGACTGGCTGCATGACGCGCGTATCACATGTATACATGCGTAAGGCATGCAGACATTGTTTTATGAAAGGTTATTCAGGTCATGATATATGCCAGCAAATTAAAATAAAGAGCATACAACTGATGTACAATTGTCTCGCATTAATCAATGGTGTATGATTTCATGAGCTTGATTAGGGAAAGTTTTGAGGACGCTTCCTATAAGGTAAACTTCCAAATCAGAACGGTTGGTTTTATTGGAACGGGGGGGGGGGGGGGGGGGGGGGGTCCAAAATGTAGAGACTAGAGGTAGGGGGTTGAAACCAAATCTATGTATCAGTACACAAAGAAGAATGAGATTCAAACCCCTACCTCTAGTCTCTACCCACTTTGGACCCCCGTTCCAATAAAGCTAACCCCTTCTAATTTGGCAGTTTACCTTAGATGAAAAAGAAATCAGTGCATAGTTCTATAGTTCGTCTTTCACTTTCTTTCCTAGAAACTTCATTACTCGCTCCACGTAGCAAGAATCGTAACTTATAAAAGCGGCCTGCATACAAATGTATTGGAGTACTTAAAAACCCGCAGGCAGGCACATTTCTACGTCACGATGTATACACAAAAACTTGTGTCTCTAGGCTCTCTACAGTTTCTGATATGCGAAAGTTGAGTAGCGCTCACTAGACAAAAACGGTGTGTTTATGTAATTCTCCATTGCCTCCCTGTACAATTATTTTATTACCCGTTCCCGTTTTACGGATTCAAATTATTCATGCATGTCCGCAATTTCTGTGGATTTGCTGGAGAAACAGGTTGCCTGCATGCAATTCTATAATTCTAGTCGAGCTCTTCTACGTTAATTGTACAGGATTTGTTCAGTTGTATATATATATTCCATAAACTTTGTTTGGAGTCTTCTTATTTCCACATACACCTACAACTGCATTGAGGTCTGCAGTTTTCTCGAAAACCATTTTACCCGTAGGGCCAACTACACGTCAACCCTGCTGCCCCAGAAAGTGATGTCAGTCTCATATTCGTATATAAGCCAAAAATTATTGATCATAACATGTCATACATACGTATATGAAATGGTACGCATTTAATAGTGCCAAGTTAAAGCTAGCTAGTATCCGATTGAAGTATGTCGCGAGCGTATCGCCATGTCTGCCATGATGCTCAGATTATAACAGGTCATCGCGTATGTGACACCTGAGTTTAGAGTGTTATCTCCATTATGAGAATAATTGGTCTAACTCAGGTACGTATTGACTTAGAAATAGCCATAACTCCATTCTGTGGAAATAGAAATGAGAAGCAAACTAGCTTAGAAATGCTCTGCTTTAAGCGTTATTGACGCGCGGGCATGCCACGGAGAGTACCAGGCCGCTAGGTTTGGCTGACGTGAGTTGCGAGGCGAATGCCACATAGCCGGGAGGTGCGGTTTTTCAAAAAGTTTTAACTTTAATACGAATGAGTCGGCATAATATAGAATCGCGCTGTAAGCCGTACCAAGCTTCCACATTTGAAGTCTGCATAAGTCATAAGTCGATGCTATACCAGTATGCTCATTGGGGTTATACGTTCAAAATCAAAATAGCACTTCTACTTAACGACGTGAGTTCTGCACATCCTGGAGCACTGCGGCAAATACGCTGTATATAGAAATGTCTTCTGCATTCAGTACGTTATAGACCATCATCGACTAGAGAGTAGGTCAGTGTGGTGCTTGTTTGATTCACACATGAGAAGTTAACCCACTCTCCCTTCTTTATGTAAGCTTTTATTAGCATTCTAAATGCTTGTGATGAGTCCTTATTGAGTGGATGAGGTGGAGATTTTTATACTATGTGTAGTCTAGCCAGAGGTTGGTGCTGACTGCTGTCTGTTCCTTGTATTTATTGTTGGATTCATGTCTATGCCCATATGGCAACCGTGTCTGGAGCATTTGGAATGATACAATAATAGGTACTGAACATTTGATGTAATGGAGATTTAAGATTTAGTTCATTGTAAATGTTTGGTGCGTGCAGTTTAATGAAGTAGTGAGATGTGATGTTCAATATTTAGTATACCCCATACACATCCACTAACAATGTATCGTACAATTATAATATAAAGTAGGGTAGATCAGGGCAAGAATTAGAATTAGAGCAACATGCATGCTCATGTATGCATGTGGTATGCTTGTACAAAATCCACAAAACTCATACTTCCCAGCATATCACAAAAATATGCTTCTCAAGTTTCCATTGAAACAAAAATCCTTTTGTCTCCCATGCAGCTGAAAACACCCATGCCACCAAATGAGATGTTGTGGTGGCTCAACATAGCATTTGCATGGTGTTACTGTTAAGGTTACACATACGCACACACCCCACATGCACATACATTCATATACACACACAGACACACACCCATGATGTACAAACACATATACTCCCACATATGTGTGAGTTATGTACACACATGCACACATCCACAACACATTCGCACCCACATGATGTACACACATGCACTCACACATTCACACATTCACACACACATTCACACCCACATGATGTACAAACACATATACTCCTGTATGTGTGAGTTGTACACATTCACACCACATGATGAACACACATATACTCACATGCATACACACACATTCACACATTAGCATACACACTTTCACACCCACATGATTGTGTACATATGCACTCACACATGCATAAACATATACTCCCACATGCACACATATGTATATGTGATTGTGTGTGTATGGGTGTATGTGTCTATGCATGTGTGAGTGTATGTGCGCATGTGTGTATCCAAGCCAGGATGCTGACCAGTCCAGGCTTGGCTAACCAGGTTTGTGGGGGGTGCTCCACCCCAAGTTAACACGGCCAAGTCATTTTGCCCATGTTAACCCTAAAGTACACCGTTGTGTGCATGTGTGTGTACATAACATATACATGTGTGAGTGTGCACATGTGTCATGTGATCATGCATAGGTGAGTATACTCACAAATGCATGATCATTTGGACTGTCAACAATGGAATCATCGATCAAATCATATCAGAGTGCAGAATTACTATGAATGAATATGTATGTTGTTGCTACCTGCTGACACTATGTTTCTGCATTGCCCCCTTCAGCTGGAAATTCCCTCACAAGCAAATCTCTATCTATCTAGCTACCACTGCAATGAATAATAAGAGCCATTAGAGATAGCTATTATAACAAAAAATCTTGGTTAGCCCAACATTTGGGCCAACAACATCTAAAACTGACATGCACAAGTAATTGTGACAAGTGTCTTGATGACACATTACAAGAAACCAATAAGAATCATATATATAATTCACAGGTTCATCAATATTCCAATGATGAGCACATCTTAGTGTTGTGTTTTCAACAGGAGAAAGAGAAGGTCACATTGGACGATTTTAGGATAATGTAAAGGCCTACTGAGGGGGAGGAGAGAGAGGGTAAATACATCTTATGTGTACATTACCAATGGGTTGGTTTTTGGTGGAAAGGGAAATATCATAGACAAAACATACACATACAATAGCCATACAGCAGGCACAACACACCCATAACACATGTACACTCACTTGGTATTGTGCTTACACAGCAGTTGATCCTGTATACACAACCCTTTTGAGAAAGGAGCAAAGATCACCACTACAAAACAAGTGACAAGCTGGGAGGGGGAGGAAAAATACATGTATTCATTACTCTGGGCAACAATGAAATCCCTAGTCCCTGGTCAAGTGGGGTGTGAGGGGGGTTAAGCAACCTTATATTGCGCACAAAAAGAGCCCGTGCCAATGGCTGAGAATATTGTATTGGTAGCAGTTTACCTACATTGTACTGCACCTGGATATTAGTCTCGTCCCCAGACCAACATGACGTAAATGATTATCGCTGTAAACAGTATAATCTGCCACTTTCCACGTAGCAGTGATGTAATCCACCCGCAGTTGTTGGGAATCTGGGTCTGGGTACGAGACTATCTGGATATGCTGACTGGTGTTCAGTATCATATTCATATTGTACCACTAGACTTGCACACATGTATTGTTATAGCTGTTAATTTATCTGATGGTATGCATGTGGGGAAGTGAGTGCACTGGGACAGAAGGTCTCAACCAACTTCTTTCATTTTGTAAACTAACATGCAGGTGAAAAACACCCAGGTATCACACCTGACCAGCGGCCAGGGATTTAACCCATTGTTGTCCAGAGTATGAACAAACACCCGAGCATCACACCTGACCAGCGGCTAGGGATTTAACCCATTGTTGTCCAGAGTATGAACAACACCCGGGCATCACACCTGACCAGCGGCTAGGGATTTAACACCCATTTTTTGCCCAGAGTATGAACAGCACTCAGGCATTACACCTGATCAGCAGCCAGAGATTTAACCCATTGTTGCCTACAGTATGGGCCACACCTAGTGCACACAGGCAAAAGTGCTGGGGGTGTATATGCATGTATGTGTGCTCCCGCGCACGCATTGTGCATTTATCAAGTGCGATGTGACATAAAGGGACCACGCAAACAACTTACCCAGTCATTGAGATCAGGTACTGGTAGATGTACCACATGTGTGATGGATTTGTGATCGGTAGGCATACGAAAAGAAATATTCAAAAGAGGTGAAAGTCAGGGCATATTACGAGCATTTAGAAAACGACATGCCTCTCACACACATCACTACCCCACACACCGGCACCATATCACTGCATGCGTAGTTATAACAATTTGACATCACAATAATTTATCGCACACATGCATATGCATGCATACAGATTCCTTTAATACACTCTAACACAAAAACATAAAGCACACTTACTTGTGCAACAAGGTCAACACACAATCTTGGCATAACTTGTGAGGTGTAGTTGCTCATACTTAAGGTTCGGTATAAGTGCTAATCCAGTGTCATCAGCTTGTGCCCTGTTTTTGTGTACAGTTCCATCAGATGTTCCCAAGATATTGGCATTCCATTATACTAGTACATGTAAGAGACAATTGTATTAGAAGACATTCTGAGCAAACACATTTACCCACCATAGTCTTCTTTTGGGATTTACCCAGCAATTTCTGACAGTCTTCATCAAGTGTGGTGGATAGAACAGGAAAAAAATTAAACGTTTCTTACCATCTTGAGCATAGGGGTTAACAACTCTGTGCACCAGTGCTTCTGACCCTGCATCATGCAGCTTGGAAAACTCTCTGCTAGCAGACAGACGATCACAACTTAGTGCATGAACTGTGAAGCCTAGATTTTTCAAATGGGAAACAGCATTCCACACAACAGGAAAGAGTTTGTCTACCAAGCTATACAAATCAATGAATATTAGTCACTTAATTTCATTACACAGTACCTGACAAATCAGTGCATGGAAATTGAGCGTAACGAAACTTCAGTGTCGTGAATAGTCCTCTGACATCAAACCAACATTGATGAGGCAAGAGGGTCCCTCATGACGTAATTGGATAACTGCCTATCATAGTCAGCCAGGTGTCCATTTAATGTCTCGAATGTCAACAAACCCAGTTAGGCAACCTGTATATGTTATGTAAATTATGCATCCATTGACTTATAAATATTACATACTTACATTATTTAGCTGCCTGAAAATAAAACTGCTAAATGTAGGTATGCAATTAATGGATGAATAATTTCCGTAATCCCTTGTTCCATACTTTTTACTCAATTGCAGTCTATATCTGATGTACAAATCCTACATCCCCAATTTATTTTTATATCTTGTAACTAATTACCATCCTGTGTGCTTGTCGTAAATGAGGTCCTCCTGTATGTGCATCTCATCAAACATAAGAAAAACACACTTGTCTCTCTCCACACAGGATGGTAGCTTTGCAGCAATCTTAAGCTGCTGATCAACTTCCATTGTTGTTTTGGTGTGGTAAGTGTAGACTTATAGTGTTCTTTGAGACGGACGTGTTATGGTCCTAATTTCCCGTAGCATCTCATACGCTGAGCCTGTCAGATGGCGTAGATAGAGGCACCACTGCACCACGATAGGGTCCCATTGCATCTGCCCAGCATCCTTTACAGAAGCAGCCTCATCTGTGCTTCCCCAAAAAAACATGCCCAAATGTTAGGTGGGAGAGCTGTACAAACGGTCTCAGCGTTGTCCTTCATAATCTGAACGAGATCATCGTGCAAGCTGCTGTGTACAGAATGCCCCCTTTCTTCAGTCACTTCTTGCATTTTCTTAAGCAGGTTGGTGACTTGACGCTAACAGGCTGTTCTTAGTGCATGGTCTTGATGGTAGCATTCGCACTTTTCAGGAGAACTCAAACGTGTGAATGCTGCATGATATGGCTACCAGGGTTAGTTCGGCTTGAATCAGCAGCTGTTTGAAATGACGGTTTGCTAAGGTCCTTAATTGCCCTGCCGGTATGCCATACATCTAGTGCAGCACTGACTGCTTTCCTCTGGCATGATTAAGAGGTCACACTCGCCCTATGGCGGATAGTGGAATGTAACGTGTCAAGATATGCTACACACTCTGACCCTGCTGATTATGATAAGAGAATCACACCTGCAGTTACAAACAACAGTACCTGAAGTATTCATGATCTTCCCATTCTTGATCCAATGTATGCCATGAACCTCTCATCATGACAGTTACAGCTGTAATTGTATACTAGGTAAGGCTTGAAACATGTTAGTTTAGAAAAAACCGGTTGCAAGAGGTTATTAAAATAAAAATAAAACTGGTCGGTTAATGTGAATGTTTAAAAAATAACCGGTCGGTTGATCGATTATAATATTGATGCATAATCGATGGGACCAAAAGCTACTGTAAACCAGCACAACCTCGGGCTTTGCTACATGGCAGAAAAGATGGTCCACGGCGTACCCCTAAGCATGTCGCGGATCCCGCCGCGTACAAAGACATCTACACTGTACCTTGTGGAGGATATAATTGCTGAGCGAATGGCAAAAAAGCACAAAGAATGGCTCGTGCGTTGGAAAGGGTTTTGCCATGAGGATGATACTTGGGAGCCGCTTGAACATTTAGGCGGTTGGGAGCAGTACATAGCTCGTTTTGAAGAAGAGTGTGACCACCAGCCTTCTCTCCGTTGTTCGCTCTCGTCCGCTTATTGTTTTCTCGTGCCCAGCATTATTGCCATATGTAAGACGCGCGTGATGACGCCACTTGCAACTCCTCTATAAAATATCAACCGGTCGGTTGTGGTTGCTTAAAATTTTAATAACCGGTTGAAGCGGTTATATGCTGAAATAGAACCGGTTGTTTGATTCTCGCGATCGGTTAACCGGAAACCGGCACAACCGGTTTCAAGCATTAAATTACTAGGTCCAGCAGCCTCCTGACATCTGCAACAGATGTAAGACACTGAGGGATCTGGCTGAAGGTAATCACTGTTGACATCAGTTGCTTGCCGTCCAAGTAGATATTGATAGACAGTACAAATTGCAATTCATATAATAACCATACTGATATAGAAGCAGCTCAACTCATGTACAATTTACCTGAACATGCCACTTCATATCATGTTCAATCACCACACATCAGTGTAACTTCAAAATCCCATCTGGACCTTTGCCACCTGTCCAAAACCCTACTCTGAACCAATCTATGCAATAAATGTTATGTTACAAACGTACAGTATTTTAGCCGATCAAACCATACCAGGTGGAAGAAGTGTCTCCACAACAGACATTTAACTCAGCTGCTGCTGCAGGTTGACCGCTCCAGCTTCGTACTTCCTTTTTCTAGATAAGTCGATACATCCTGTATAAATACACAAAAAGAACTCGATCATCAACTCACTTATGCCAATACAAAACCTAGTATCTTTAGAATGAATACTAGCAAAAATTTGCAACATACACCACGCCACCCATCGACCATTGTGGTGTTCAAAAAATATTTAGAAGCTTTAGTGTTGTATCATGCAAGAGTCCGTGAGCCGATAGAGGTCTAAAAGGCGTAAATTTGACTTTGAAGTTATGTATCCTACACGTTTGCAACAAACCCTAAGCCACACTACCATCTCTGCCTTTGCTACACAACTAGTTTTCAATCCTTAGACCAGCTCTGCGTTGCCCACAGTAATCCGAGCTAAAATTACGCTTCCGATTCGCAAGACTTAATACAGGTGTTTCACCATGCATTTTATACGGCGCAAGGTTTAAAAGGCGGCTCGTATGGACGCGCTTCTGAACAGACAAGTTTCCAACGACTTTTACAACCATAATTTGCTTTTTTTCCTATCTTTGGTGTCTATGCTCAAGCCAGTTTCTTCAACGCCCCTCGATAGAGCTCCCGCGAATTTAATCATATTGATGCGATACGATGACGAAACATTGCAGTGAATGGGAATGGATATAGTGTTTCCAATCCCGTTCCGTAGGTCTTTAATCTATGGTTGTGTATATATTACATAAACTTGTTCGGAGTCTTTTTCTTATTTCCATATGCACGTACAAGTGCATTGAGCTCTGCTGTTTTCTCGAAACATTTTTGCTCGCAGAGCATACTACACATCGACCCAGCTGTCCCAGAAAGTGATGTCGGTCTCATGTTAGTCTGTGTTATTCGTATATTCTGATTAATGCGAAGACAATCGTACATTAGTTGTATACTCTTTGTTTTAATTTTGCTGGTATGTATCATGACCTGAATAACCTTTCATAAACAATAACTGCATGTACATACACGCGTGCATTCACGCATGCAGCCAGTCTTTTAATGTGTTAATTGCTACGTATCGGTTCGGTCAGAAAAGGGCTTTCGTCTTCTTTTTGTTGTCATATGGAGGTGTCGTTGGGGTAGCGGTTCCAGGGGGAGGTGTCGTTGGGGTAGCTCTCCCAGAGTAGCCCGTGGTGGGTGGCTTGGACATTAACTTGCCTTTTTCAAGATATATGTATTCTGTGTATCTCTCTCTTGCACTGGCTGAAACCAAAGCAGCTGCCAACAGCAAAAGAAAAACATGAAGAAGAACTTTCATTCTGCCTGCTTAGCCAAAATTGGGATCTATAACTTTCAACTTGGATTAGTGGGATAGCAAGTCTCCTTTATAAAGCCCGGCTATCTGTCTTGTTGCCTTCCATAATCGGTTGCTTTGTGCGCATGAGCCGCATGTTGTCTGGTAGTCCAGTCAAGCCCCCAGCACTTTAGACTAACACTTTAGACTAACGAAGTGAATATCTTTTGCTTTTAAAATACCATTATTAGTAGCTGGCGGGCACTGTCACCAGAAAATCGGCCTGCTGAAAATGTGTCCGGCGGACTGAAAATTTCAGTCCGCCGGACCATTTTTTTTTAGTGAAAAATTGGTCCTATGACTATGTTTCCATGGAAATATGGTCCCGCATCGGGAAAAAAATGGTCCGTCCTGGCCCGGACCATTTTTCTCTATGGAAATATCACATGCAAATATGGTCCTACCTATATACATGCACCTTTGGTTAATGCTTCAATTTAGAGATTCAAAAAGTTGAATGCAGTTTGCCTGATACCATATGTAATACATGTATTTTGACCGGCAGTTGAGTCTTACATGTAAGTGCATGTGGCTCGCGCAATTATTTAGACATACATGTAGTATTGCATTTAAGAGAACAACACTCTTTGATCAAATACATGAATACAGACGTGGAATAAAAGCAACGACATACACAATGAGTCACTGCACAGCTTATACTGGTTTGCACTCAATACACATGTTCCACTTCACACTGTTACCTTCCCATATGTTTCCTGGAACGCTGACACATTTGTCATGATGCCAAATCTCGCAAATACCACACTGAACCATCCGTCCATGAGTTATTTATCTGCAGGTGCAGTGAATTGTGATGGTCTCTTGCTTTGTGGCTGCTGCTACATATTACTTCTTTCTGCATAATGGACATATTGTCGTATATTTGTTCTGTAGGCATTCAATAAGATGGCTCCGGAAAATTCTTTGTGTGTATTGCACTTGTTCTGGATTGAATCCACAACACAAGGAGGTAGCAAAAGCTATAGCAAATAACCCACAATCGCTGCTGCCTCTTTGCATTTGCACTATAGGAAAATTGATGGTGGTATCATTTTCCTATGTAAGTATTAACGCTGCTATCTGCTTCTGATCTTCTTGGAAACGGAACCAATGCTGAGGCTATCAAAATTATCAATTTCATTGGACTTACAAAACACGTTTGAAATTGTTATCCAATGGTTTCCATGTACATGTAATATTTGCACAAATGTTCCTCGTTCGATTTCAAAAGTCAAATCCTACCAAGGTGAGTGTTCTGGAGGCCACCCACATCTAGATATTGTCTCTTCAACAAAGTCTGCGTTGCGTTTATTACTGCATCTATCAACCATCCATGCATGTGTTGTATTCTTTCACAATCCGAAGTATACAATTCCAGCTCTCTTATCCAATAAGTGCAAGCGGTTGAAGGTTTATTTAAAGGCATGCATAACTGATGGCATTGCTTGTCTAATCATAGTAATACATACCTGTGCAATAGTTCAGCTTCACTCATACTTCCTTTGCCTGAAATATCCCACACAGATGGTTGAGCATTGCCTTCAAATTGTATAACTCCTGTGAATAACAGTATATTTCTATACAAATGTAGTAATACTGTACCTGTTGCCTTTTCTGATTTGTAGTTTGCCATAGACAATGATAATTGCTCAAGCTGAAAGTCCACCCTAATGTAAGAATGCAACATAAATTATAATTATCATTATAACGTTTAAACAGCCAGTTACCTGCTCATTTCATTCATCACAACTCTTCCTTTTATCTCTTCCACCGTGTCTGACACTTCACTTTTGGCAGCGGATGGTTGTTGAACAACATCATCTTGAAATTCTCTGTCACACAGTAATTTTTCTTTAATTGATGAGATTAATACAGATGAAGCTTTGTGAAGATCCTTGCTTATAGGAGAAAAATTTATACCATTTGGGGAAATATGAGGCAAAAAACCACCTTGCACAATCGTCGAACTACAAAGCAATTCAACTTCAGGAAACGACTCAACCATTGCAACATTCAGGATTAGGTTATTTAACATACTAATATCATGGACCTGTGAGGCATCAGTGTGGTGTTACTATGATGTGTATTGCAAAGTCTTTGAGTGGCTATGAATAGGAATATATGGATTATCAGAAACGGATAGTCTTGGAGGAGGCTTTTTTACTTTCTTAGCTCTCCTGTATGGCTTCAAATGAGCTCCTGGTGCTTTTCTTCTCTTAGAGCCATCTAGAACTTTAAAGATCTTGTATGGTCCAAGCCATTTTACATCCAACTTCCCACCCTTTCGATGTTTTTGCTTGGTATCTTTCAGAAGAACAAGAGCCCCAATCTTATAGCAAAGAGGAGCTGCACATTTCAAGTCACAATTTTTCTTTTGTTTTTGTTGTGTAGCTTGTCAGTTATGTTTCACAAGTTCAAGTCTTTTGGCTCACACCTTCTGGATGTCCCCCTCACAATAATTTAAAGCAATATCATTGGAAAAATATTCCGGAATTTTTCAAGTACTGTCTTAAGCTCTTTCTTATTAATATCAATGTCAATGGTATTGTAATCTTACGCACAAACATAAGTTCACACGAGTGAATTTAGTTGATTCTTGACATGAGGTATTGTAGGCAAAAACACATGATTCAAAGTATGTAATCCACATCTCCTTCTTACAGCCTATATGGTTTGCCAACGTATTGTGAAGCATATGGTTGAATTTTTGTCTAAACTATTTGCCTATACATAAGATAACATTTGAATTAAAATAAGGTTAATATACTATCAACTAATCAAAACACCAATGGGTGGTAAGAAGCTGTTAAATGATGTCTTATGCCAAACAATGCCATTAATTTTTCTCCAGCTTGTTGTTTCATTCAGTACCTTGGTCAGATGTAATAACCTGAGGTTAGCCCATCCACATGAATAAATGTACCAATAAAAAAAAAGAATATAGAAAGATTCATTAGTCATACCTCAGGTGTGTACCTCCCCTGCATAATGAAAATCGATTTTTCCGAATACTTTTAAAACACTAATCGATTTTTCAGGTTTTTGTGGATCTGAAAATCAAATAGTTTTTTAAAAACTAAATCGCTTTTTCCGAATATAGGTTTTGCCAAATTTCCTGCTACCTAGGTTATTCAGGTTATGGTGCTTGTGGAGTGCACACTGAGAAGATGATTTATATCTGCACAGAAATCCACCTGGTCTCGCACCCAAACTAGAGCTATGCATGTCAGTTGAAAACACGGAGACACAAAAGTCTATAGTAGCATGTGTTTGCCAAATAGAGTTTAATAAATTGTATGTCTTTACCATGCAGTGTACATATCAATAGTAATGTAAACCTAACCATTCAACACTATCCACTGAGACCAGACATCCCCATTAAAAACTCACCCCACATCACCTACAATTACGTACTCCACTTACAATCATCCCACAACACTCCATTCACGTTCTCGCTAAATGCAAATGAAATTTCCCATTAGTACGATCGCGTAATGCTCTCTAATTCCTATACATACTCAAACAGAGCGCGCATACTTACTTGAAGTGGGTAAGAAGTCTGTCATTCTATTTCACTCGCTAGCGCAATACTCAGATATGTTCACTTCGTACCACTGTACAATAAAATTAACAACGCAATACTAGTACTGGTACATAAATTTATTGCTACTACATACAAACACAACTCGTGGCATATACTAATGAACATAGTTACTTACTTGAAGACGATGATAAAAGCATTGAGCAAGTACACGCTGTATATTTTGTATCCCCAATTGATGCACATTAAATATTTTCTATTATATTTACTTAATTATTGATTGCTTCGATCCGATGTCGTCCCCACATTGCATGTATGTATCAATAGTAAAAACAACAGTGATAACTATAACTCTATTTATGAAATACTCAATTGAAAATCATCGGTATAAAAAGGTAAGCAAATTGTCGATGCTGACGACCAATACCTAAGTACCTCCGAATGGAGAAACATAAACCGGTTATTTCGAATAGATAAAATTCACTAATCGATTTTTCCGAGTAATGCTAAGTTGCTATTCGAACGGATAGGTTTTTGCGAATATCCGAAAAACCCGAATAACCAGATGCCCGGTTACACACCCTAGAACGCGCAATCATGGCGTGAATCAGGCAAAAATGTGCATTAATTTTGCACAGCTGTATCTCCGTAACGGATACAGTAAAATTTAACGAACCGAACAAATCAATAGCTACAGGACCTCTACATACAAACCGAATTTGAAGCGATTTGAACGCTCCTACCTGAACATATGACGGTTTTGAACCCTCTGGGGTATCGGACCTCGTAACGTCGGCTATGTGCTGTTGCAAGACACCAAATTAATTACGCACATAGAACAAAGATGTAGTATGAAGTGTTGAAAATAGGACATTGATAGCGTTAATCTTCGGAAGTTGTAGCGATTCAAACGTGATGCATTTTTACAACTTTTATACAATCATTATAATGATACGACTTTTTCTCGGAAACTGTCCCAAACGTTATAGAAATCCTTTGCGTTTACATCGTTATAACTTCCGAACGGTAAAGGCTATCAACTTCTTATTTTCTACACTTCATAATACACAATTTCTCTAGGGTTAAATACTTTTGGGGTCTTGCACTTGCTCCGTGCCAGTATTGCAACGTCTGATACCACACAGGGTATGAACCCGTCATAACTTTCGGCAGGAGTAATCAAATCGCTTCAAATTCGGTTTGTAGGTAGAGGGATCATACCTAATCGTTTATTCTATTCGTTAATTTTTACTCTATCCGTTACGGAGATACAGGTGTGCAAAATTAATGCACATTTTGCGCCATTAATAGCAGTTTCAAAGCATTGCAAAAAATGTTGGTGCATGCACATTGCATCATGTTTCTTGGAAGGGACATCTTCACCCCCACAGTATAACCCTGAAATAGAGCCCAAAGACAGTCATAATGTTTGTTTCTTTTTCCACATCCATCAAATCGAGATGGCGGGACCAGAACAGATCTATATCTATGGCATGGTCTGTACAACTGACCTTGATACAGGCTGTGTTAGATGTTTACATGACCTGATCACATCCCAAATGTAGGCACTGCAAGCCAATGGTCATGTGTACCGTCTTCATAGAAGCATGAGAACAATTACAAACGGAGCTAGCTATGGAGCCGAGAGTATTTAGTGGGGGGACTGCCTATCCTAAGGGGGAACACCGTATGGGTCCGGCCGAACGCGGAGTCACCGGCCTGTAGTGCATATTAATATATTAACATGCCCCACGTTTGAATCGCTATAACGTCCGACCGGTTATAACGTCATCTCTTCATCACTTCATACTACTTCATTTCTCTATGTGTATGCGTGTGTAAGTTGGTGTCTTGCACAAACTCACGATCAGTGCCGATGTTACAAGAGGTCTGATATCTCATGGGATCCAAAACTGCCACATCTTCAGGTAGGAGCGTTCAAATCGCTTCAAATTCGGTGCCTACGTAGAAGGGTCCTGTCACGAAACATTTGGTCTGGCGATAAAGTTGGTCCCGGACCAAAATTCTCTGAGAATATTGGTCCGCCCGGACCAATTTGTTTGGATAAAAATGGTCCGGGTGCCACGTGCATCTATTTGTAACATGGAAGACGAAAAAGTGAAAGACGATCTGGTGCAGGAGGTCTATAGTTACTTGACTGCAAAGCGGTACCCTGATGGAGTTTCGGAAGGCAAAAAGAGAGTCATCAGAAAGAAGGCCACGAAGTTTATGATTTCCGACAATGGAGAGTTGTTGTACAAGCATAAAAAGAAAAAGAAGGTAGCTTATTAAGTTTCCTACATTTCCTATTCGGTTAGCATGCAGGAATAGAGCCGGTGAGCGCGTCCGTTCATATTTTCAAAACAACAATCGTTCAATCTTCTATTTCAACTCCAAACAGCCTTCACACACACTAGGACACAAACTTTCTCGTTTTATGAGACGTAGCAATGTTGCCGGTCAGTGGTTTGGTAGACGAGATGGAAAAAAAAAAACGTGTAGCTCCAGATAGAGCGCACCACTCAGGAACTGTCTTCTCGAGAAGAGGCCGAATAGATCTCAGATGGTAGCGGCATGACGGGGCCAGCGAACAAACCACTTTACACGTGGCAGCGTAGTAAAAGGAACGGGGGGCAAGGGAGAAAATCCAATGCCATGAGCCGACCATCTACGCGCCACGCGGATGTACATACATACATACATACATACATACATACATACATACAGACATACATACAACACACACACACACACACACACACACACACACACACACACACACACACACACACACACACACACACACACACACACACACACACACACACACACACACACACACACACACACACACACACACACACACACACACACACACACACACACACACACACACACACACACACACACACACACACACACACACACACACACACACACACACCACACACACACACACA
Source organism: Ephydatia muelleri (assembly GCA_013339895.1). Classification (NCBI taxonomy): domain Eukaryota; kingdom Metazoa; phylum Porifera; class Demospongiae; order Spongillida; family Spongillidae; genus Ephydatia; species Ephydatia muelleri. The sequence continues at coordinate 3,561,445 of JABACO010000021.1, forward strand.
CACACACACACACACACACACACACACACACACACATTACATACATACATACATACATACATACATACATACATACATACATACATACATACATACATACATTACATACATACATACATACATACATACATACATACATACATACATACATACATACATACATACATACATACATACATACATACATACATACATACATACATACATTAGATACATGCATACATAATTATTATAATAATGACCATCGCATTACACAATAGTGCAACACGTTAGGGGGATGGAAAGGTCTGTATTGATACGATCTAAACCGTAAAGGTGGTGAGTTTAGTGTCAACGTGTGTTTGGACCAGGAATGTGATTTTCTTAGATGGATCTTGATGCCTTTAGTAGAAGCCGAGGTGAATGAACAACCCTGAACAGGACTGCTTATTTGCATATCATTTGCTACCATAGAGGAGGAACAGATCAAGTGACTATATTTGAACATTGTTTATGATGTATGCGAGTCATATGGATCTTGATGCCCTTCTCAGAGTAAGATGAGAAGGAGCACCATTTTGTGGGCATTTGATATCATACATCGTGACCCTATTATTTGGGCCATGCATTTGTGTGTGATGACTACGTAGATAGCGGTCACTTGAGAAAGACTTGTTGCAGATGGTACACACACTGCATGGTAAAAAAAAGGCTTGCCCTTATGACAGGCTCGTAAAAATTTCGCTTTATCATCAAGGACAGTATCCAGAGAAACGGAACCATCTAGAAGCATAGTATGCCACATCATTCTTGAGGATGCTAGATTTTGCCAATCAGCAAATGACTTTGACCACACTGCTTCTATTTGCCGACTTTTGGACACATATACTAACACAAAAGGGGGTGTTTTTTATGTTGGTGACTTCAATTCTCCACGCATTAATAAGAGGGTTCTTATAAGCTATGTTTCGTTAGCACACAACAACTTTTTGCCCTGTACTATGCAAAACGGTCTTACGCAAGTTGTTGATTGTCCCACTCATGATCCAAATTCTATTGACCTTGTCCTTGCTTCTAACCCATGTCTAATCTATGACTTAGCAGTTGTTGAACCTTTCTCCAGCACTTGTGTTCATAGTTCTGTAGACTTCTCAATTCTTTCTCTTGGTGTTTCTAAGCCCAATTCTAGTTTATGTTAACTTTAGCCATGAAGACAACTCTTCTTTTATTTCATATCTATTGGATGCGGATTGGTTGCTGCTATATAATACCATTCTAAAAGTGAAGAAATTCTAGATAAAAATTTCACAGGTTTTGAAGGATTCTACCTCTCAATTTGTACCTCTTTGTCATATTCGAGCTATAAAGTACTCAGTACCCAAACATATTCGTTCATTACTTGTAAAAAAAAAACTGCTACCCCAAGGATAAACTGATGTATAAAAGTATGCTCGGCAATACGACAATGCAATCAATATATGTATTCTTCCAGGGAGTTAGATATTGCTAACAGTAAGAACTTATTAGATACGTGAGCTACATCAAACCAACCTAACATGGGAGCACCTATTGGTGATGCTGAATTTTGCAAAAAAAATCTTATCTAGTAAACATCAGGCAGCCCTAACTCTATTGTCAACCACTAATGATCTTGGTAGCATAGATCCCCAAGTTGCACTTGTCCTGCTGAGTCTTTGTTCCAGCTTCTGCAAACTTGCCCACATTGCCAGGGCAACGCCTCCACACCTCATTTTGGGCTCTATGGAGATGTTTGACACAGATGTTCACCGTTCTTTTGCTGATTGTACTGATGTTGATGTCACTGACTCAGCTTGGAGGTAGGCCCAGTTGAGTTTAATAAGAGGGGGATTTGGTCTGCACTCATTGGCTCTTCATTCATCAGCTGCCTATATTGCATCCTTGTGTTGTTATAATGCTGTAATCTCCACACCAAATTTGGAAAATGCCATTACTCACTACAACACCTGTGTTCTGCTTTCAGATCCCCTATCAATTAGCAGCTTGGACGGCCGCACTCCCAAACAAAAGAAACTATCTGATGCAATAGAAGAGATGCAGTTCAACTCTCTCCTTAATAATTGTTCTAGTGCTGATAAGGCCAGACTACTGTCTGTATCATCACCCCATGCATCAGCATGGATTTCAGTTGACATGCCTTTCCTCTGCTTGGGACTGCACCTTGACCCGAATGAATTTCAAACAGCAGTGAAATGGTGGTTGGGTGTCAGAATGGAAATCCAATGGTTTGTCCTCTATGCCCAACTGTGCACTTGACCTACTGGGTTCCACTGTGTCACATGCAGGAGAGGAGGTGATATAAAAATCAGGCACAACACTCAAGATTCGCAATGTGGTTTACAGCACCTTCCAGTGAGCTGGTCTGTCTGCACATCTAGAAGTTGGCTGCAGATGGGGACAAGACAATTCCAGGACAAGACCAGCAGACATCTTTGTTATCAATTGGAATTGTGGGACCTCAGCTGGCCTTTGACATTACTGTTGAATCCCTGCTTAATTCAATTAGTATGTTGGAAGCGGGCATCATGGATAGAGCTAACGCTCGATCAATCCTGGTCCGCTCCTATCCCCAAACACCACAACAAGAAAATGATAACACACTCAACACGCTTGGAATCATTTTCTGTATGTTTTCTGTGCTCTGCTGCCTTTGCTGAAAAGGCAGCAGAGCACAGAAAACATACAGAAAATGATCCCAAGTGTGTTGAGTTGGGCAAGCGATGTATACTGTTGGCAGTGGAGAGCTATGGGCCTGGGGACCAGAGGCAGAGGGCCTTCTCCCAGGTGGCTACTCGGTTAGCCATTCGTGGTAATACCCTAAAGTCCAAGGTAGTAGCTAAGCTATACGGCCGCCTCAGCTTGTTATTGGTTAGAGCTAACGCTCGATCAATCCTGGTCCGCTCCTATCCCCAAAGACCACAACAAGAAAATGATAATGAAGTGTTTACGTAGTTGTTTTGTGTGTCTGTGTGCGTTTGTGTGTTTAGTGTCAACTTGTTTATGTGAGTGAACTTGCAAAACAATTAACAGCATTATGAATATTTAATTTTGACAAGTAGTAATGACGTGGTCACCCGCCATAACAGGCTTCGCGACGTTTTTGTGGAGACATGCCGGAGAGCCTGCATTGGTGTCCAGGTGAAGGTAGGGGGTAAATATGGGTCGGAAAAAAGCCGCAAACGACCAGCGGATGTCCTTGCTGCAAAGTGGATGCTATAGGCAAGCCAGCTGCTTTCAATTTCACCGTCACGTCTCCGCTAGTTTCTAACATTTTACCCGAAGCGAGTGTGACAGCGGGATCTGCAGCCTTTGTAGCGAAAGTAAGGAAGCATCGAGCCAACGATGCCAAATGTGCAGAACTTGGTTGGGTATCCATCCCACTAGCAGTAGAGGACTTATGGGTGTTGGGGTACCGAGGCTAAGTGGGCGTTTTCTTAGCTTGCGTCTCGACTGGCCACAAGACAGAATTGTCCGAATTCCACAGCCACTGTAGCCCTATATGGAAGGCTGAGTCTGACTATTGTTAGGGCGAACGTCAGGGCAATTCTCTCCAGAACAATCTTGTACTTTAATTAATTACTTAATTGTACAAAAATAATACCATCCCCAGGTCTTAATCTCCACCTTGACACAGCTGAGTTCCAAACAGTCTTAAAATGTTGGCTAGGTATTGACATGTTTGGTGGTAGTAGGTGCCCATCTTGTTCAACCCAGTCATTAGATCCCTTAGGTCACCACGCCCTAACATGTAGATATAATGGGGATGTAGTGTCACACCACAACCAACTTAGGAATACTTTTTTTTGAATCCTGCAGACAGGCTGGTGTTGGTAGACAAATGGAGGTAGGAAGTGGTTTGGGGCACGATGAACGACGCACCCGGCCAGCCGATGTTCTAGTGCCAAATTGGGATCTGGGGAAACCTGCAAGTTGACTTCGGGAGTGGCCTTCGTGGCCACTCCCGAAGTCAACTTCTCAGCCCCGTCACCCGAACGCAAAGTCCAACCACCTGGAAGGATGTCTTCCAATGAATGCGCACCCCGTGCGTACATCGAATCGGTTTCAGCCAAAGATGGCAAGTAAGATGGCAAGTACCGTGAGGTGGCCAGCCTACACGTACCAATCGTAACGAAAAGAGCTTGGTCCAAGAAGCGAGTACCGGTAGATAGAGAACTCGAGAGAACTCAACCGCGCGCGTAGAAATTATTTTTTCTTTTTTTTGGAGCATGGGGACCTGAGGCCAAGGCCTGTTTCTCCCAGCTGGCTTCGAGGCTTTCCATCAGGCTTCAAAAGCCCAAATCAGTCATTCTTCATGAACTATATGGTCGCTTAAACACATGTCTCGTTCGTTGTGTTGCTATACGGCCATATTAAGTAGGATCCAGTCCTCGTAACTTTATCCTGTGTTTATTCTTGGTGTAATTTTTCTATATGTAATATTATAATTTATTATTAATAATAATAATACAAGAAAACACACATACACATGCATAACACAATTAAGATTAACAATCCTGAAGGGGTGTTTGGGCACATCTGAGTAGAATGGCTCTTGCATTCTGCCTCATCAGTGTGACGCCCAGCAGGCAGTACATCATTCTTGGTATGCTTTCCAATCTCCCCAAACTCTGCAGAATTGCCTGAAGCCAAGCTCGCTTCCAGAATCAGGTCTGTATTAAGCGGATGGATGACTTTCAGGTCAAAAGTTGCAGGGTTGGAGAGGGACCAGTTTGGCACCAGCACATCAGCTGGTCTAGAGAAGTCTAAGCCTGGACCTTTCTCCAGTTGAGGAGATAAGCAGGCTTTAGAGTAATAAAAATAAAATAAAAATAAAAATAACCTCCTGCCCCCCCTTGATGACATCTGTTCTTTAAAGAGTCCCACAATTCGTTTTGTTCCAAAGAGAGCGAGGTTGGGTTTTGCTAAGGTGCTCAGTTCTGTTCTAAAGGAAATTATTTCAGACAATTCAGTGACATCTTGGTTGAAGCTTATGATGCTTCCCAAGTGTGTGTTACCAAGCTGCCAACGCAGAGGTCATCACAACAAGCCTGTTCCAATTGAGTTCCTTTGTGACTTTTGGATGCAAAACCAATTCAATGAGCTTTGGAACATGGCATTGTCACGGGTCTCTAGCACCACTAATCACCATCGCACCAAGACCATCTCTCCAAAACAGCAAATTTTATCAGCAATTTCTCTTGCTCAGGATGATTTGTACAGCAAAGCTTGCCAGACTCTGGTATCATCTGGTCTTGCACCTAACAATGCTGAGACCTGGAGACTATTAGAAGCTAAACATCCCAAAGGTGAGTGTCCTAAAACTCCATCCCCAACTGACACATCGACCTTGGTACCAGCTGAGATCAACCTCATGGCAATTTTGAGATCATTCCCCAAGCTAACTGCTGCTAGGCCTTCTGGGCTTCGTATACAGCATCTTATAAATGCAGCAGAAGTGCCTTTACAGACCCCAATTTTGCACTTACTTAGGGCAGTAATCAATCTTTTGGCCGCAGGTAAGGCACCAATTGAAATAACTGCTTATTTGGCAGGAGGCAATCTTACAGCTTTAAATAAATCCAAACCTGGGTGCCCTTTTGATGTCTGGCCCATTGCTGTGGGAGAAGCCCTATGCGGTTGGTTGGAAAATGCCTCTGTGCTGCAGTTAAGGTAAGGGCTCAACAATTTTTCCACCCTTTTCAGTTTGGTGTTGCGTGCCCCCTTGGGGCAGAACAAATGATCCATGGATTAAGGGATTGCATTGAGCAACATTGGTTGGAGAATGATTTTGTTGTCCTGAAGGTGGACCAACCAAGGTATTGCTCCTAACTGTGATAAAACTTGGAACCTTCTGGTGTCTAAGCATCCTAAAAATGATAGTCCATCTGTTCCTGTTTCACCTCAGAGTGATGTCTCCTTACCGACCAGCTTAAATCTTATGGCAATCTTGCGTTCCTTTCCCAAGCTGTCTGCCGCTGGCCCCTCTGGTCTTCGTATTCAGCACTTGATTGATGCGGCGGAGGTTCCTTTGCAAACACCTATCCTCCAACTGTTGAGGAAAGTCATCAATATCCTAGCTAGTGGAAAGGCTCCTGCTGATGTTTCAATCTTTCTGGCTGGTGGCAATTTAACAGCCTTACAGAAATCTAAACCTGATTGCCCCTTGGATGTTCGTCCAATTGCTGTGGGAGAGGCGCTTCGTCGCTTAGTGGGGAAGTGCTTGTGTTCCATGGTGAAAGTTAAAGCTGCTGAGTTCTTTGATCCACTCCAGCGGGGTGTTGCTTGTGCAGCTGGTGCTGAGAAAATTGCTCATGGTCTTAGAGATTATATCGATGAGAATTGGCACGTTGAAGGCTTCACTGTGCTGAAGATAGACTTGGTGAATGCCTTTAATTTAGTAAGCCGTCAAGTTCTACTGTCTGAATGCAGCACTCATTTCCCAGAGCTACTCCCGTGGGTTAGTTGGTGTTATTGCCGGCACCCTGTTCTGTGGCACACCTTGGGAAATTTATCATCTCAATCTGGTGTACAGCAAGGGGACCCAATGGGTCCCTTGCTTTTCTCCCTAGTTCTTAATGTTGTGATCAAAGTGATTGCTACTCATCCTGAGTGCTGTGATCTGTGCTATCATGTGTGGTACCTTGATGACGGTGTTCTTGCTGGCCCAAGTTCACATGTTAGGAAAGCACTCGACTTGCTCATGGAGCTTGGTCCCCCCCTTGGCCTTCGTGTGAACATCAAGAAGTGTGAGGTCTTTAGCAGTGGGTGTTTGGCTCATTTCCCAATTGAGATGAAACAGTCAAGCAAACCCAATCTTGAGATCTTGGGAATACCTATTGGTGATGCTGACTTTTGTAGTGCTGTCCTGGATAGGAAGAGGTCTGAGGCTGGTTTTCTACTTAAGAGGCTAGAGGATGTTGGGCAAGTTGATCCCCCAGGTACTCCTCTGGCTTTGTGGTGGTTACTGTAAGCTTGTCCATCTTGCTCGTGTGGTACCTCTATCTTTCTCTCAGTCTGTTCTGCATATATTTGATCAAGACGTTCAAAAATGTTTCACATCTTGTACAGGAATCATACGGAGCTTGGGGGAAGGAGGCTTTGGAGGCGTTCTCCATGTTAGCCTCTCGCCTAGCCACGTCTTCATCCAGGCCCAAATCTATGGTTCTGTCTGAACTGTATGGCTGGCTCAATCTCCATTTAGTTAGGGCAAATGTGAGGGCTATTTTGTGCCGACTTTCCTGCCATCATCAGGAATACATTTGAGTTTGTATGTTGTTTTGTGACTTGTGTTTGGTTATTGTTGCATTTGTGTAAAAATAAATAAATAAATAAATACATACAAATAATAATAATAATAATAGCATCCCACTTGTGGTCGAGACCTATGGGTGTTGAGGTGCTGCAGCAGTGGCGGCCTTTTCTAAGGTCGCTGGTCGCCTTTCCACCAAGCTAAACCAACTCAAGTCCAAGACCATATACAGCCGCCTAGGCGTAGCCTTAGTGAGAGCCAACTGCAGAGCCATCCTGTCTAGGTTAACCTGACTGTAAGGCCTCTTGTTTTTCTTCAGGTTACAATGCATCTATACACGTGCATCAGATCAGTGGGCATGATAACTGCGTTTCGAGGTGCCCGCCAGCCACTAATAATAGTAATTGAAAATATATATTTAGCCTATTTTAAAAGCAAAATATGTGCGCTTCATTTATTGTGTCTTGGACTAGCCGACGACATGTGGCGCATGCGTACATATTAAATTTTTTACACGACAAAACAGATCGCCGGGCTATAAAAGGATACTTGCCATCTGTGTATTGAAAGCTCCATCACAATTCCTTTTCGGAAAAGCAAGGATGAGATTTCTTATTCAAGTTGTTCTGCTGCTGTTGATAGCGGCCTTGGTTTCAGCCAGTGCAAAAGAGAAACACAGCATATATATAAAAAAAGGCAACTATATGGCTAACCCGAGACAACCTGGGACCACTACTCGAACGCCGACGTCTACCAGCACCAGAAAGTCGAGGCCCATACCTCCTGTTGGCCACTCCTCCAGACTAAAACAAAACAAAGTCTAATGAACCTTTGAGCTTGTCTAAAATGAATGAACCGATATGTAAAAGTTAACATTCTAGTCGACAGCTTAATTACTGCATGCGCGCAATTAAAATTATATTTTTATAATGTCATTCAATTACTTCGATTTACGTAACGTGATCAACGATTCCTATACCATCTGCTCAGCCGCTGAAACCTGTTACAAACCCGGATCTGTGGGAATAAATCCCCAGGAACTAGTGAGATTCACACAGTTGCGAAGGTTTAGCAGTAGCACAAACACATCCGCTGTCTGGTCTCATTTCAAGGTCCATACATCGAAGGAGAAAGGGTACGCAGATAAAACTTGGTGTGCATGATTATTGCCACAAGCCGTTCTCCAGGAACACTCCACTCATTCTAGACAATTGAACGGCATCACAAGGACCAAATGCCGAAGCCTCAGTACTTTGTGATGAATCTACTGAATCTGCTGGGCAGGTCAATGATGAACAACAATGTGTGTGTAGCAATCTTCGCAACACAGTTAGGGAGGAATATGAGCTTGGCTTCGACTCCCGGAGATCAGATCAGTAGATGTCATGGCCTCTTTAGATCCTTTGGAATGGTGGAAAATGCATAACACACAATTTCAAAGCTTGCTCGAATGTATCTGCATGGTTATTCCTGCATCATCCACCCCTTCAGAGAGAGTGTTTTCAAAAGCCAGGTTGATCCAGGAGCGTCAGCGATGGAGCCTACTTCCCCAACGGCTGGAGGCATCAGTTCTCCTAAAGCATAATACATGGATGCTTTGAAAGAAATAAGCCAATGAGCACTATAGATGTGCCACTTGCTATAATTAATAACTGATCTGTTCTGTTACTCTTCATATTTATTCACATCGGTATGATTTATGATTATTTCACAATCATCTTCACTACATGCCTATATTAATGTGCTTGCAGTTGCATGGCCAAATAAAGTGTGTAATATAAAACTATAAGTTACACCAGATGCTTAATAACTAATAAGCATACTGCTAGTGTAGTATACACCATACAGTGCATGTTACTAGTTGCACCTTACTTTAATAGTTGAATTGTGACAAGAAGTGAGCTTGGTTTGTTTGTACAAATATGGTAGTCATATACCGCATGTACATATTGGTACATGGAGGGGGCGTGGTCTGGCCTGACAGGCCAGGGGTCCGGCCTGACAGGTCAGGCCAGATCTCCGACCTATCAGGCCGGCTGGCCTATGGCAGGCAGCCCTGCGGTGTTCCTAAAATTTCAGACTATTTGCCAGAACTTTCTTCATAAATTAAGTAAAATTGTAATGCTACATTTCCTATTTGCTCGCCTTTAGATTGAATTATTGTTTTTTAATACGTGTATCGATTGCGACGTAAGAAATTTTTTCAGCGCTATACATGCACGTATACATGTATATCGCTTTTGGCCGTGTGATCTTATTATTACCAGACTAATCTTCATCATTTGCCTAGCTTACCAATTTGTCATCAACGTTCTTCTTCACTGCCTGATGTTCTGCCATCATAGAAAGATCTCTACGCGTGGTTGAGACGCTCTTTGCTGGTTAAAAAAAATGTCGAAAATAGTCCATCCTTCCTTGTTTGAGTGTCATGTTGCTTGAGGTCTAGCTAGCTATAGAGTACGCCTAGCCTCCATGCATGGTGCACTCTATAGAATGCACGCAATCCAGGTACCATGTGTACTCTAGATTCAGGTGGATCATTTTGTGTGTGATTTGCGCAAAGTGCATGTTTGAGAGAGAAAGCTTTGTTTTTTCTTTAGGCTACTATTGATCTATATTCCTGTATAACAAAATCAGTGTGCTTGAAAACGGCCAGCCACTAATACACGGCTGTTACAATTGCATTGAAACGTGGACATTAGGCCCACACCCACTATGAATGTTAATTACCTAGCAACATGACTAATTAACTCCCTAGCAACACATGTAATCCGGAAAGCAGGATTTTTAAAGCACACCTTTCACAATATCTACGATTTGATGGCACAGCTATGTGCAGCGAAGCATTTGAAACACAATGATACCAATTTCATTGCCTGTCTATTTATTCTAAAAAGAGCCATCCGGTTCAAAGATTAATGGTACAGCGTGGGTACCCACGAATCGCACGGGTTTGTGACAAATCCCGCCTTATTTTTTGTTACTAAAATATTGTCATGGGAGGTGAAGAGGTTGTTTCAGTTGTTTTTGTTGTCGTTAGGCTCCCACGCGCGCTCGTGAGTAAGTATTTTGTCCGCTGAATATGTCAAACTGCGCCGCCATTTGGATTTAATATTCATGTTTTAATCTTTTTCCTTGTCCTTGTCACTGGCCGCGGTACTGCAGTTGATCCATATGGTGTGGGACATTGAGGTAGTGCTCCTTCATTATGCTTTTTAGCTTTAGTTTACATTTTGCATGAATTGATCTAGCTCCCTGCTCTCCCATTAAGCCACAACCTGCTTGGTGTGTTGACATCCATGCACTTCACCATGTGATCCTTCAGGAGATGCATTTTTACAGTTCTTTTCATACCCCAAAATGTGCTGTCCTACCCCAGCTTGCTTCAACCACCTGTAAGGAAGTTAAGGGAAAGTTATGGTTATCTACGCACATACTCCTTTAATTTGCTGCTGCATGGATGTGGCTAACCTGTTAAGAATCCACGGGATTCCAAGCATGGATTTGATGGCAAGTCCTAGCTTGCTTCAGTGGAATGTTAATAGTGATCCCTGCATCATGGAGTAACTTTTCTTTCCTTTCCTCACTCAGTTCATCCTCAAACAAGATATCAGCATCCTCAGCACCAGCACTCAGCATGGATCGTGTCATCTGAAGCTCATGAACATAGCACTTGTGGTGAGCTCAGAGAGTGGTGCTCGTGGTGTGGATATGCAAACCATCTTCAAAGGTTGTATATGACAGATCAGTGTTAAATTTCATTTACACTTACTGTCCCTCCTGTTGGAATCTGCATGCAGTTCTTATTAGCATTTAGCATCTGGTGCATGCAGGACTTCACTAACAAGTTGCATTTCTTGTCAGTAGTGCCGTAACAATGTGAGGCGTAGCTGATTGCTTTCATGCTGCTCTTGCATGTGCCACATGCCACCATAACATCATGCAGGAGTTGCTGAATCAAGCTAGATGTGGAATTGACATCCCTGCACTCCAAGGGTGCAGTGGAGTGACAGCAGGGACAGCATGCTGCAGATAGCTATATAGGTGGATCCCACCAGTCAAGTGGCACATACTAGCCTGTCACATGGGGAACACACCCAGACAGATAGAGCATTCCAACTCATTAAAGAGAGTGTCTGGGTGGATTTAGCTGCTGGGGGGGGGGGGGGGGGGGGGGGGGGGGCGATCTTGCAATGGCTCCACAATTTCAGCTGTTTCCAGAATATGGCCTGTATTTGGGCCATCTATCCTTATAGACAACCTTGGAGTGCATGTGGTAAAAAGATATATGACAATTGCTAGATCTATCCATACCTTGCACCCATCTGAACCAATCATACGGCTTCAGTAAGCACTTGTATGTGCGCTTCTCCTTTTGTGCTGCAATCTTCCTCCTTAACACCAATTGGCACTTGCTGCATAACATTGGTGGGTGGATCTCAGGGCAGTCTTTGGATACGTCAAAGTGGAAGCAATTTCTCAGTGAAGCTTGTGCACTTGTATGCACGCGTGTGGCGTTCTAGCTTAGCAGATAATACCGCCTGCTTCCTCACCCTTTGTTTAGCTTGCACCCACAGACCCGGCATAGGTCTTCCAATTTACAGCTACTACACGCGGTATTCATTAGAAACAGTTTGTGGTTTGTTTCGTTGTATGGCCTATATAGGGCGCGTGGGAGCCTGTAGTATTCATAGCACGACTAACCTTTCTTTGAACTTCACTTCTTACTTTTTAACATGGAGTTTATAAGGCGGGATTTGGAGAAAAGTAGCAACCAAATCGTCGAATTTTAGACAGGTAAATAAGTATCGCGATGCGCAACTGTTAGTGTATATTGAGCCGATGTGCTTTTCCTTGCGCATACGCAGTATGGGATTAGTAAGTGGTTGTTTTATAGCTAGCATCGATAGGATTTTGCATTACTGTAACGGGCTTTGCATAAACTGCCTCCTTTAGATGTTAGTTTTATAATGAGCTTATTGTACGCCATATTTGTCAATACCGTAATTCGGTTTATTCAATCTAATTACAAAACCTATTGTCACGGACGAAACAGCCGTGAATAATGGTATTGTAACAGGCCAGGTTGTACCAAAAATATAATAATGAGAGAAGAGTACAACACTGCAGAAATATGCATTTATATACAGTAGGTGCAGAGTTCACGGGAACACAAGTGGCCAAGCTGTCTGGGTAGAGGTTTCTGCGCATGCGTATAAGGTGTTACATCACTCCCTCCATAAATAGACATGTCCACATGTCTAATGAGTCACCTAAGTCCCAAATCGCTCAGGTGGCCTCCTTTCCCGTGTTGATCGACGAAGCCCTTCCTCTTCTGGTGCCTCCGGAGTGCCCTGCGCCTCCTCTTCATTCTCCATGTTATCGTCCATTTCTGGTACTAAATTCTCGGGGTCCTCTTCTGTGGCATCACCTGTTTCAACTAATTGACTTTCAGTACCATGTTCCACTCCTTGAAGCATGTCAGGTTCAGTTTGCCTCACCAGAGTATCATCCTCCCGTTCCACTAGGACTTCTTCGTATTGGCTCTCTGAAGTGGTCTCATCTGTGCTCCTATCTTGAATGAGCGCTTCATTCTCTGTGGTCTCATCCAGGCTGTGTTCTTCACGACCAGATTCACGAGGCATAGGTTCATCATCTAAGTGTCTGGTGAGATAGGGCTTTAGGCGGTCAAAATGTACTACCTGCTGCTTGTGCGGTGGAAGATTCCATTTAATTTGATAAACGCCTTTCTCGTACACTTTTGCAAACAGTATAGGGGCCTTTCCAACATGCATGAAGTTTGAGTGCCCCTGGGGTACAGCTGGACAATATAACCACACACTATCTCCCTCCTTATATGGTTTTCCCTCTACCTTGCGGTCATAGAGTTGTTTGTGCCTCCTCTGTTCAATTCCCAAGTGCTCCCTGACATGCTCATAGGCTGCTACCAACCGTTGCTCCAGAGCCCTGGCATACTCTGAGGTACTGGTAGTAGTTACACCCAAACATGATGTCAATGGGTTAGTTGTACTTCTCGGCCAAACATGAGCGAGAAAGGAGTAGCCTTTGTTGTCTCGTGAATGCTGGTGCGATATGCCATCATGAGGCATGGCAGCTTGAGGTCCCAGTCTCTTTCGGCATCAATAGTAGCCCTTTTCAGCATTGAAAGTAAGGTTCTGTTGAACCTCTCAATCATCCCATCTGATTGGGGGTGGTAGGGTGTAGTCCGGGTCTTCAGAATCTCTAACAACCTGCATATCTCTTTCACTAAATTTGACTCAAAATTCCTACCCTGGTCTGTGTGCAACAAGCAGGTGCCCCATACCTAACCACAAACTCATTAACAAATAATTTTGCCACTGTACCAGCTTCCATATCTGACATTGGGAAGGCCTCAGTCCACTTAGTAAAATAGTCCCCAATGACTAGTATATACTTGTTTGAGCAGGGAGTGAGGGGCAAGGGACCCAAAATATCCATAGCAATACGTTGCATGGGCCCATCAGTTACCGTGTCTACTTCCATAGGTATGTTTTGCTGGGGATTTCTGGGCACCACATCTAGTACATGTTCTGCACCACTCATCTACATCCTGCCGCTGGCCCACCCAGTAGAACCTCTGCTGTGCTTTCTCAAGTACTTTCGCCACACCGAGATGTCCCCCTGTTGGGGCATCATGCAGCTCTGCCAGGATGGAAGGAACTAACACATGAGGCACAACCATTTGTAGACAGTTATTCAACCCTTTCCCAGCTACATCCTTCCATGAGCGATATAAGACATCATCCACCAACACCAAGTTAGTTTTTTGAGACCACAGGCTCTTGAGGACTTACTAGCATTATGTGGGCATGTCTGGAGTAAACCTTTCATCCACCTTTTCATTTGACCTATGTCAGGGTCATCAGTCTGGAACTGGATAACCTCCTGCTTTGACCACTGCAGTGCCCAGCCACCTACATTACTGCCCCTCTGGTCAGTGGTGGCATGTACCCCTACAGGTTGGTTACTACACTGGTGACACGGATAGCGAGACAAAGGATCTGCATTGCCATGCTTCTTACCAGGCCTATGCTGAACTGTAAACTCATATTCCTCAAGGTGCTCTAACCACCTGGCTACCTGCCCTTCAGGCTCTTTAAAGGAACGTAGCCACTGCAAAGCGTGATGGTCTGTGCGAACAATAAATGGCCTACCATACAAATATGGTCGAAACTGATCTATTGCCCACACTAATGCCAGCATCTCTTTTCGTGTGGCACAATACTTACGTTCGGCCTTAGAAAGGGTTCTGCTTGCGTAGTAAACCACATGCTCAGCACCTTGATGATTCTGGGACAGGACAGTGCCAAGACCATCGTCACTTGCATCGCAATCCACAATGAAGGCCTCTTCAAAGTTGGGGTAGACCAGCAACGGAGCAGAGGTAAGTTTAGTCTTCAGCAGAGTAAATGCTTGCGAACACTGCTCTGTCCACTGCCACCGCTTCCCTTTTTCCAGCAACCTATTTAGTGGAGCTGTGATCTGTGCAAAATTATGAATGAAACGTCGATAATAGGATGCCAGACCCAAAAATGCTTTGGTGACGTAGGAGTTGGCCAGTCTAGGACACATTGAATCTTCTCAGTGTCAGCCTCCACTCCTTTGTTTGAGACAACATACCCCAAGTACTCTGTCGTAATGATATTTGAACCGCGGAGTTAATTTGACCGCTTCCGAAAAAAACGAGATCATATCTCGGGATAGGAACGGGATTTCGCTATCGGCTGTATGTAGGTAATAGATTAACGGATCCCAAGACTATAAGTATTTGGCCACATGGGAAACACGTGCGCGTAAAACAAAGGATTGGCGCCCAAAAAGTTTTAATTTAATTGGTTAAATTAGTCTTCCTAGCCGAAAAACGCGGCGTCATGGAGGGTAACGGCGGAGAGGGGGCAGCTGCAGAGGGCCTAGAAGGAGCCCACGGGGTGGGGGAGCCATCGTGTCTTACGTGACACCTAAATATTCTCCTGGAGACGCTGCTTTGAAGGCAGCCTACGAGTATACCTTGAAGGACGATTTGAGTCACCCGGATTAGCAGCGCAGCACTGGCTAGTCGATAGGCAGCATGTCAACTACTACGTTAGAAAACTGGCTGCGCAGGGTTGGTGAGTTCCAAGATGTCTACCTCCCGAGCATCTATCGAGCCGATGATGCCGATCTCCCTAGACGAGCCGGATGGAGGCGTTGCGGAGGAGGTCTCAGCACACGAAACGTGGTGTGCAGCCTGGAGGTGGAGATGGCACAGGAATCGGGGGCAGCTCAGCAGATGGCAAGGATACGCCAAGCATGTTCAGCCAGTTTTCTAACGTAGTAGTTGACATGCTGACATAGCGAAATCCCGTTCCTATCCCGAGATATGATCTCGTTTTTTCGGAAGCGGTTCAAATTAACTCCGCGGTTCAAATATCATTACGACAGAGTACTTGGGGTATGTTGTCTCAAACAAAGGAGTGGAGGCTGACACTGAGAAGATTCAATGTGTCCTAGACTGGCCAACTCCTACGTCACCAAAGCATTTTTGGGTCTGGCATCCTATTATCGACGTTTCATTCATAATTTTGCACAGATCACAGCTCCACTAAATAGGTTGCTGGAAAAAGGGAAGCGGTGGCAGTGGACAGAGCAGTGTTCGCAAGCATTTACTCTGCTGAAGACTAAACTTACCTCTGCTCCGTTGCTGGTCTACCCCAACTTTGAAGAGGCCTTCATTGTGGATTGCGATGCAAGTGACGATGGTCTTGGCACTGTCCTGTCCCAGAATCATCAAGGTGCTGAGCATGTGGTTTACTACGCAAGCAGAACCCTTTCTAAGGCCGAACGTAAGTATTGTGCCACACGAAAAGAGATGCTGGCATTAGTGTGGGCAATAGATCAGTTTCGACCATATTTGTATGGTAGGCCATTTATTGTTCGCACAGACCATCACGCTTTGCAGTGGCTACGTTCCTTTAAAGAGCCTGAAGGGCAGGTAGCCAGGTGGTTAGAGCACCTTGAGGAATATGAGTTTACAGTTCAGCATAGGCCTGGTAAGAAGCATGGCAATGCAGATCCTTTGTCTCGCTATCCGTGTCACCAGTGTAGTAACCAACCTGTAGGGGTACATGCCACCACTGACCAGAGGGGCAGTAATGTAGGTGGCTGGGCACTGCAGTGGTCAAAGCAGGAGGTTATCCAGTTCCAGACTGATGACCCTGACATAGGTCAAATGAAAAGGTGGATGAAAGGTTTACTCCAGACATGCCCACATAATGCTAGTAAAGTCCTCAAGAGCCTGTGGTCTCAAAAAACTAACTTGGTGTTGGTGGATGATGTCTTATATCGCTCATGGAAGGATGTAGCTGGGAAAGGGTTGAATAACTGTCTACAAATGGTTGTGCCTCATGTGTTAGTTCCTTCCATCCTGGCAGAGCTGCATGATGCCCCAACAGGGGGACATCTCGGTGTGGCGAAAGTACTTGAGAAAGCACAGCAGAGGTTCTACTGGGTGGGCCAGCGGCAGGATGTAGATGAGTGGTGCAGAACATGTACTAGATGTGGTGCCCAGAAATCCCCAGCAAAACATACCTATGGAAGTAGACACGGTAACTGATGGGCCCATGCAACGTATTGCTATGGATATTTTGGGTCCCTTGCCCCTCACTCCCTGCTCAAACAAGTATATACTAGTCATTGGGGACTATTTTACTAAGTGGACTGAGGCCTTCCCAATGTCAGATATGGAAGCTGGTACAGTGGCAAAATTATTTGTTAATGAGTTTGTGGTTAGGTATGGGGCACCTGCTTGTTTGCACACAGACCAGGGTAGGAATTTTGAGTCAAATTTAGTGAAAGAGATATGCAGGTTGTTAGAGATTCTGAAGACCCGGACTACACCCTACCACCCCCAATCAGATGGGATGATTGAGAGGTTCAACAGAACCTTACTTTCAATGCTGAAAAGGGCTACTATTGATGCCGAAAGAGACTGGGACCTCAAGCTGCCATGCCTCATGATGGCATATCGCACCAGCATTCACGAGACAACAAAGGCTACTCCTTTCTCGCTCATGTTTGGCCGAGAAGTACAACTACCCATTGACATCATGTTTGGGTGTAACTACTACCAGTACCTCAGAGTATGCCAGGGCTCTGGAGCAACGGTTGGTAGCAGCCTATGAGCATGTCAGGGAGCACTTGGGAATTGAACAGAGGAGGCACAAACAACTCTATGACCGCAAGGTAGAGGGAAAACCATATAAGGAGGGAGATAGTGTGTGGTTATATTGTCCAGCTGTACCCCAGGGGCACTCAAACTTCATGCATGTTGGAAAGGCCCCTATACTGTTGCAAAAGTGTACGAGAAAGGCGTTTATCAAATTAAATGGAATCTTCCACCGCACAAGCAGCAGGTAGTACATTTTGACCGCCTAAAGCCCTATCTCACCAGACACTTAGATGATGAACCTATGCCTCGTGAATCTGGTCGTGAAGAACACAGCCTGGATGAGACCACAGAGAATGAAGCGCTCATTCAAGATAGGAGCACAGATGAGACCACTTCAGAGAGCCAATACGAAGAAGTCCTAGTGGAACGGGAGGATGATACTCTGGTGAGGCAAACTGAACCTGACATGCTTCAAGGAGTGGAACATGGTACTGAAAGTCAATTAGTTGAAACAGGTGATGCCACAGAAGAGGACCCCGAGAATTTAGTACCAGAAATGGACGATAACATGGAGAATGAAGAGGAGGCGCAGGGCACTCCGGAGGCACCAGAAGAGGAAGGGCTTCGTCGATCAACACGGGAAAGGAGGCCACCTGAGCGATTTGGGACTTAGGTGACTCATTAGACATGTGGACATGTCTATTTATGGAGGGAGTGATGTAACACCTTATACGCATGCGCAGAAACCTCTACCCAGACAGCTTGGCCACTTGTGTTCCCGTGAACTCTGCACCTACTGTATATAAATGCATATTTCTGCAGTGTTGTACTCTTCTCTCATTATTATATTTTTGGTACAACCTGGCCTGTTACAATACCATTATTCACGGCTGTTTCGTCCGTGACAATAGGTTTTGTAATTAGATTGAATAAACCGAATTACGGTATTGACAAATATGGCGTACAATAAGCTCATTATAAAACTAACATCTAAAGGAGGCAGTTTATGCAAAGCCCGTTACAGTAATGCAAAATCCTATCGATGCTAGCTATAAAACAACCACTTACTAATCCCATACTGCGTATGCGCAAGGAAAAGCACATCGGCTCAATATACACTAACAGTTGCGCATCGCGATACTTATTTACCTGTCTAAAATTCGACGATTTGGTTGCTACTTTTCTCCAAATCCCGCCTTATAAACTCCATGTTAAAAAGTAAGAAGTGAAGTTCAAAGAAAGGTTAGTCGTGCTATGAATACTACAGGCTCCCACGCGCCCTATATAGGCCATACAACGAAACAAACCACAAACTGTTTCTAATGAATACCGCGTGTAGTAGCTGTAAATTGGAAGACCTATGCCGGGTCTGTGGGTGCAAGCTAAACAAAGGGTGAGGAAGCAGGCGGTATTATCTGCTAAGCTAGAACGCCACACGCGTGCATACAAGTGCACAAGCTTCACTGAGAAATTGCTTCCACTTTGACGTATCCAAAGACTGCCCTGAGATCCACCCACCAATGTTATGCAGCAAGTGCCAATTGGTGTTAAGGAGGAAGATTGCAGCACAAAAGGAGAAGCGCACATACAAGTGCTTACTGAAGCCGTATGATTGGTTCAGATGGGTGCAAGGTATGGATAGATCTAGCAATTGTCATATATCTTTTTACCACATGCACTCCAAGGTTGTCTATAAGGATAGATGGCCCAAATACAGGCCATATTCTGGAAACAGCTGAAATTGTGGAGCCATTGCAAGATCGCCCCCCCCCCCCCCCCCCCCCCCCCCCCCAGCAGCTAAATCCACCCAGACACTCTCTTTAATGAGTTGGAATGCTCTATCTGTCTGGGTGTGTTCCCCATGTGACAGGCTAGTATGTGCCACTTGACTGGTGGGATCCACCTATATAGCTATCTGCAGCATGCTGTCCCTGCTGTCACTCCACTGCACCCTTGGAGTGCAGGGATGTCAATTCCACATCTAGCTTGATTCAGCAACTCCTGCATGATGTTATGGTGGCATGTGGCACATGCAAGAGCAGCATGAAAGCAATCAGCTACGCCTCACATTGTTACGGCACTACTGACAAGAAATGCAACTTGTTAGTGAAGTCCTGCATGCACCAGATGCTAAATGCTAATAAGAACTGCATGCAGATTCCAACAGGAGGGACAGTAAGTGTAAATGAAATTTAACACTGATCTGTCATATACAACCTTTGAAGATGGTTTGCATATCCACACCACGAGCACCACTCTCTGAGCTCACCACAAGTGCTATGTTCATGAGCTTCAGATGACACGATCCATGCTGAGTGCTGGTGCTGAGGATGCTGATATCTTGTTTGAGGATGAACTGAGTGAGGAAAGGAAAGAAAAGTTACTCCATGATGCAGGGATCACTATTAACATTCCACTGAAGCAAGCTAGGACTTGCCATCAAATCCATGCTTGGAATCCCGTGGATTCTTAACAGGTTAGCCACATCCATGCAGCAGCAAATTAAAGGAGTATGTGCGTAGATAACCATAACTTTCCCTTAACTTCCTTACAGGTGGTTGAAGCAAGCTGGGGTAGGACAGCACATTTTGGGGTATGAAAAGAACTGTAAAAATGCATCTCCTGAAGGATCACATGGTGAAGTGCATGGATGTCAACACACCAAGCAGGTTGTGGCTTAATGGGAGAGCAGGGAGCTAGATCAATTCATGCAAAATGTAAACTAAAGCTAAAAAGCATAATGAAGGAGCACTACCTCAATGTCCCACACCATATGGATCAACTGCAGTACCGCGGCCAGTGACAAGGACAAGGAAAAAGATTAAAACATGAATATTAAATCCAAATGGCGGCGCAGTTTGACATATTCAGCGGACAAAATACTTACTCACGAGCGCGCGTGGGAGCCTAACGACAACAAAAACAACTGAAACAACCTCTTCACCTCCCATGACAATATTTTAGTAACAAAAAATAAGGCGGGATTTGTCACAAACCCGTGCGATTCGTGGGTACCCACGCTGTACCATTAATCTTTGAACCGGATGGCTCTTTTTAGAATAAATAGACAGGCAATGAAATTGGTATCATTGTGTTTCAAATGCTTCGCTGCACATAGCTGTGCCATCAAATCGTAGATATTGTGAAAGGTGTGCTTTAAAAATCCTGCTTTCCGGATTACATGTGTTGCTAGGGAGTTAATTAGTCATGTTGCTAGGTAATTAACATTCATAGTGGGTGTGGGCCTAATGTCCACGTTTCAATGCAATTGTAACAGCCGTGTATTAGTGGCTGGCCGTTTTCAAGCACACTGATTTTGTTATACAGGAATATAGATCAATAGTAGCCTAAAGAAAAAACAAAGCTTTCTCTCTCAAACATGCACTTTGCGCAAATCACACACAAAATGATCCACCTGAATCTAGAGTACACATGGTACCTGGATTGCGTGCATTCTATAGAGTGCACCATGCATGGAGGCTAGGCGTACTCTATAGCTAGCTAGACCTCAAGCAACATGACACTCAAACAAGGAAGGATGGACTATTTTCGACATTTTTTTTAACCAGCAAAGAGCGTCTCAACCACGCGTAGAGATCTTTCTATGATGGCAGAACATCAGGCAGTGAAGAAGAACGTTGATGACAAATTGGTAAGCTAGGCAAATGATGAAGATTAGTCTGGTAATAATAAGATCACACGGCCAAAAGCGATATACATGTATACGTGCATGTATAGCGCTGAAAAAATTTCTTACGTCGCAATCGATACACGTATTAAAAAACAATAATTCAATCTAAAGGCGAGCAAATAGGAAATGTAGCATTACAATTTTACTTAATTTATGAAGAAAGTTCTGGCAAATAGTCTGAAATTTTAGGAACACCGCAGGGCTGCCTGCCATAGGCCAGCCGGCCTGATAGGTCGGAGATCTGGCCTGACCTGTCAGGCCGGACCCCTGGCCTGTCAGGCCAGACCACGCCCCCTCCATGTACCAATATGTACATGCGGTATATGACTACCATATTTGTACAAACAAACCAAGCTCACTTCTTGTCACAATTCAACTATTAAAGTAAGGTGCAACTAGTAACATGCACTGTATGGTGTATACTACACTAGCAGTATGCTTATTAGTTATTAAGCATCTGGTGTAACTTATAGTTTTATATTACACACTTTATTTGGCCATGCAACTGCAAGCACATTAATATAGGCATGTAGTGAAGATGATTGTGAAATAATCATAAATCATACCGATGTGAATAAATATGAAGAGTAACAGAACAGATCAGTTATTAATTATAGCAAGTGGCACATCTATAGTGCTCATTGGCTTATTTCTTTCAAAGCATCCATGTATTATGCTTTAGGAGAACTGATGCCTCCAGCCGTTGGGGAAGTAGGCTCCATCGCTGACGCTCCTGGATCAACCTGGCTTTTGAAAACACTCTCTCTGAAGGGGTGGATGATGCAGGAATAACCATGCAGATACATTCGAGCAAGCTTTGAAATTGTGTGTTATGCATTTTCCACCATTCCAAAGGATCTAAAGAGGCCATGACATCTACTGATCTGATCTCCGGGAGTCGAAGCCAAGCTCATATTCCTCCCTAACTGTGTTGCGAAGATTGCTACACACACATTGTTGTTCATCATTGACCTGCCCAGCAGATTCAGTAGATTCATCACAAAGTACTGAGGCTTCGGCATTTGGTCCTTGTGATGCCGTTCAATTTGTCTAGAATGAGTGGAGTGTTCCTGGAGAACGGCTTGTGGCAATAATCATGCACACCAAGTTTTATCTGCGTACCCTTTCTCCTTCGATGTATGGACCTTGAAATGAGACCAGACAGCGGATGTGTTTGTGCTACTGCTAAACCTTCGCAACTGTGTGAATCTCACTAGTTCCTGGGGATTTATTCCCACAGATCCGGGTTTGTAACAGGTTTCAGCGGCTGAGCAGATGGTATAGGAATCGTTGATCACGTTACGTAAATCGAAGTAATTGAATGACATTATAAAAATATAATTTTAATTGCGCGCATGCAGTAATTAAGCTGTCGACTAGAATGTTAACTTTTACATATCGGTTCATTCATTTTAGACAAGCTCAAAGGTTCATTAGACTTTGTTTTGTTTTAGTCTGGAGGAGTGGCCAACAGGAGGTATGGGCCTCGACTTTCTGGTGCTGGTAGACGTCGGCGTTCGAGTAGTGGTCCCAGGTTGTCTCGGGTTAGCCATATAGTTGCCTTTTTTTATATATATGCTGTGTTTCTCTTTTGCACTGGCTGAAACCAAGGCCGCTATCAACAGCAGCAGAACAACTTGAATAAGAAATCTCATCCTTGCTTTTCCGAAAAGGAATTGTGATGGAGCTTTCAATACACAGATGGCAAGTATCCTTTTATAGCCCGGCGATCTGTTTTGTCGTGTAAAAAATTTAATATGTACGCATGCGCCACATGTCGTCGGCTAGTCCAAGACACAATAAATGAAGCGCACATATTTTGCTTTTAAAATAGGCTAAATATATATTTTCAATTACTATTATTAGTGGCTGGCGGGCACCTCGAAACGCAGTTATCATGCCCACTGATCTGATGCACGTGTATAGATGCATTGTAACCTGAAGAAAAACAAGAGGCCTTACAGTCAGGTTAACCTAGACAGGATGGCTCTGCAGTTGGCTCTCACTAAGGCTACGCCTAGGCGGCTGTATATGGTCTTGGACTTGAGTTGGTTTAGCTTGGTGGAAAGGCGACCAGCGACCTTAGAAAAGGCCGCCACTGCTGCAGCACCTCAACACCCATAGGTCTCGACCACAAGTGGGATGCTATTATTATTATTATTATTTGTATGTATTTATTTATTTATTTATTTTTACACAAATGCAACAATAACCAAACACAAGTCACAAAACAACATACAAACTCAAATGTATTCCTGATGATGGCAGGAAAGTCGGCACAAAATAGCCCTCACATTTGCCCTAACTAAATGGAGATTGAGCCAGCCATACAGTTCAGACAGAACCATAGATTTGGGCCTGGATGAAGACGTGGCTAGGCGAGAGGCTAACATGGAGAACGCCTCCAAAGCCTCCTTCCCCCAAGCTCCGTATGATTCCTGTACAAGATGTGAAACATTTTTGAACGTCTTGATCAAATATATGCAGAACAGACTGAGAGAAAGATAGAGGTACCACACGAGCAAGATGGACAAGCTTACAGTAACCACCACAAAGCCAGAGGAGTACCTGGGGGATCAACTTGCCCAACATCCTCTAGCCTCTTAAGTAGAAAACCAGCCTCAGACCTCTTCCTATCCAGGACAGCACTACAAAAGTCAGCATCACCAATAGGTATTCCCAAGATCTCAAGATTGGGTTTGCTTGACTGTTTCATCTCAATTGGGAAATGAGCCAAACACCCACTGCTAAAGACCTCACACTTCTTGATGTTCACACGAAGGCCAAGGGGGGGACCAAGCTCCATGAGCAAGTCGAGTGCTTTCCTAACATGTGAACTTGGGCCAGCAAGAACACCGTCATCAAGGTACCACACATGATAGCACAGATCACAGCACTCAGGATGAGTAGCAATCACTTTGATCACAACATTAAGAACTAGGGAGAAAAGCAAGGGACCCATTGGGTCCCCTTGCTGTACACCAGATTGAGATTGATAAATTTCCCAAGGTGTGCCACAGAACAGGGTGCCGGCAATAACACCAACTAACCCACGGGAGTAGCTCTGGGAAATGAGTGCTGCATTCAGACAGTAGAACTTGACGGCTTACTAAATTAAAGGCATTCACCAAGTCTATCTTCAGCACAGTGAAGCCTTCAACGTGCCAATTCTCATCGATATAATCTCTAAGACCATGAGCAATTTTCTCAGCACCAGCTGCACAAGCAACACCCCGCTGGAGTGGATCAAAGAACTCAGCAGCTTTAACTTTCACCATGGAACACAAGCACTTCCCCACTAAGCGACGAAGCGCCTCTCCCACAGCAATTGGACGAACATCCAAGGGGCAATCAGGTTTAGATTTCTGTAAGGCTGTTAAATTGCCACCAGCCAGAAAGATTGAAACATCAGCAGGAGCCTTTCCACTAGCTAGGATATTGATGACTTTCCTCAACAGTTGGAGGATAGGTGTTTGCAAAGGAACCTCCGCCGCATCAATCAAGTGCTGAATACGAAGACCAGAGGGGCCAGCGGCAGACAGCTTGGGAAAGGAACGCAAGATTGCCATAAGATTTAAGCTGGTCGGTAAGGAGACATCACTCTGAGGTGAAACAGGAACAGATGGACTATCATTTTTAGGATGCTTAGACACCAGAAGGTTCCAAGTTTTATCACAGTTAGGAGCAATACCTTGGTTGGTCCACCTTCAGGACAACAAAATCATTCTCCAACCAATGTTGCTCAATGCAATCCCTTAATCCATGGATCATTTGTTCTGCCCCAAGGGGGCACGCAACACCAAACTGAAAAGGGTGGAAAAATTGTTGAGCCCTTACCTTAACTGCAGCACAGAGGCATTTTCCAACCAACCGCATAGGGCTTCTCCCACAGCAATGGCCAGACATCAAAAGGGCACCCAGGTTTGGATTTATTTAAAGCTGTAAGATTGCCTCCTGCCAAATAAGCAGTTATTTCAATTGGTGCCTTACCTGCGGCCAAAAGATTGATTACTGCCCTAAGTAAGTGCAAAATTGGGGTCTGTAAAGGCACTTCTGCTGCATTTATAAGATGCTGTATACGAAGCCCAGAAGGCCTAGCAGCAGTTAGCTTGGGGAATGATCTCAAAATTGCCATGAGGTTGATCTCAGCTGGTACCAAGGTCGATGTGTCAGTTGGGGATGGAGTTTTAGGACACTCACCTTTGGGATGTTTAGCTTCTAATAGTCTCCAGGTCTCAGCATTGTTAGGTGCAAGACCAGATGATACCAGAGTCTGGCAAGCTTTGCTGTACAAATCATCCTGAGCAAGAGAAATTGCTGATAAAATTTGCTGTTTTGGAGAGATGGTCTTGGTGCGATGGTGATTAGTGGTGCTAGAGACCCGTGACAATGCCATGTTCCAAAGCTCATTGAATTGGTTTTGCATCCAAAAGTCACAAAGGAACTCAATTGGAACAGGCTTGTTGTGATGACCTCTGCGTTGGCAGCTTGGTAACACACACTTGGGAAGCATCATAAGCTTCAACCAAGATGTCACTGAATTGTCTGAAATAATTTCCTTTAGAACAGAACTGAGCACCTTAGCAAAACCCAACCTCGCTCTCTTTGGAACAAAACGAATTGTGGGACTCTTTAAAGAACAGATGTCATCAAGGGGGGGCAGGAGGTTATTTTTATTTTTATTTTTATTTTTATTACTCTAAAGCCTGCTTATCTCCTCAACTGGAGAAAGGTCCAGGCTTAGACTTCTCTAGACCAGCTGATGTGCTGGTGCCAAACTGGTCCCTCTCCAACCCTGCAACTTTTGACCTGAAAGTCATCCATCCGCTTAATACAGACCTGATTCTGGAAGCGAGCTTGGCTTCAGGCAATTCTGCAGAGTTTGGGGAGATTGGAAAGCATACCAAGAATGATGTACTGCCTGCTGGGCGTCACACTGATGAGGCAGAATGCAAGAGCCATTCTACTCAGATGTGCCCAAACACCCCTTCAGGATTGTTAATCTTAATTGTGTTATGCATGTGTATGTGTGTTTTCTTGTATTATTATTATTAATAATAAATTATAATATTACATATAGAAAAATTACACCAAGAATAAACACAGGATAAAGTTACGAGGACTGGATCCTACTTAATATGGCCGTATAGCAACACAACGAACGAGACATGTGTTTAAGCGACCATATAGTTCATGAAGAATGACTGATTTGGGCTTTTGAAGCCTGATGGAAAGCCTCGAAGCCAGCTGGGAGAAACAGGCCTTGGCCTCAGGTCCCCATGCTCCAAAAAAAAGAAAAATAATTTCTACGCGCGCGGTTGAGTTCTCTCGAGTTCTCTATCTACCGGTACTCGCTTCTTGGACCAAGCTCTTTTCGTTACGATTGGTACGTGTAGGCTGGCCACCTCACGGTACTTGCCATCTTACTTGCCATCTTTGGCTGAAAACCGATTCGATGTACGCACGGGGTGCGCATTCATTGGAAGACATCCTTCCAGGTGGTTGGACTTTGCGTTCGGGTGACGGGGCTGAGAAGTTGACTTCGGGAGTGGCCACGAAGGCCACTCCCGAAGTCAACTTGCAGGTTTCCCCAGATCCCAATTTGGCACTAGAACATCGGCTGGCCGGGTGCGTCGTTCATCGTGCCCCAAACCACTTCCTACCTCCATTTGTCTACCAACACCAGCCTGTCTGCAGGATTCAAAAAAAAGTATTCCTAAGTTGGTTGTGGTGTGACACTACATCCCCATTATATCTACATGTTAGGGCGTGGTGACCTAAGGGATCTAATGACTGGGTTGAACAAGATGGGCACCTACTACCACCAAACATGTCAATACCTAGCCAACATTTTAAGACTGTTTGGAACTCAGCTGTGTCAAGGTGGAGATTAAGACCTGGGGATGGTATTATTTTTGTACAATTAAGTAATTAATTAAAGTACAAGATTGTTCTGGAGAGAATTGCCCTGACGTTCGCCCTAACAATAGTCAGACTCAGCCTTCCATATAGGGCTACAGTGGCTGTGGAATTCGGACAATTCTGTCTTGTGGCCAGTCGAGACGCAAGCTAAGAAAACGCCCACTTAGCCTCGGTACCCCAACACCCATAAGTCCTCTACTGCTAGTGGGATGGATACCCAACCAAGTTCTGCACATTTGGCATCGTTGGCTCGATGCTTCCTTACTTTCGCTACAAAGGCTGCAGATCCCGCTGTCACACTCGCTTCGGGTAAAATGTTAGAAACTAGCGGAGACGTGACGGTGAAATTGAAAGCAGCTGGCTTGCCTATAGCATCCACTTTGCAGCAAGGACATCCGCTGGTCGTTTGCGGCTTTTTTCCGACCCATATTTACCCCCTACCTTCACCTGGACACCAATGCAGGCTCTCCGGCATGTCTCCACAAAAACGTCGCGAAGCCTGTTATGGCGGGTGACCACGTCATTACTACTTGTCAAAATTAAATATTCATAATGCTGTTAATTGTTTTGCAAGTTCACTCACATAAACAAGTTGACACTAAACACACAAACGCACACAGACACACAAAACAACTACGTAAACACTTCATTATCATTTTCTTGTTGTGGTCTTTGGGGATAGGAGCGGACCAGGATTGATCGAGCGTTAGCTCTAACCAATAACAAGCTGAGGCGGCCGTATAGCTTAGCTACTACCTTGGACTTTAGGGTATTACCACGAATGGCTAACCGAGTAGCCACCTGGGAGAAGGCCCTCTGCCTCTGGTCCCCAGGCCCATAGCTCTCCACTGCCAACAGTATACATCGCTTGCCCAACTCAACACACTTGGGATCATTTTCTGTATGTTTTCTGTGCTCTGCTGCCTTTTCAGCAAAGGCAGCAGAGCACAGAAAACATACAGAAAATGATTCCAAGCGTGTTGAGTGTGTTATCATTTTCTTGTTGTGGTGTTTGGGGATAGGAGCGGACCAGGATTGATCGAGCGTTAGCTCTATCCATGATGCCCGCTTCCAACATACTAATTGAATTAAGCAGGGATTCAACAGTAATGTCAAAGGCCAGCTGAGGTCCCACAATTCCAATTGATAACAAAGATGTCTGCTGGTCTTGTCCTGGAATTGTCTTGTCCCCATCTGCAGCCAACTTCTAGATGTGCAGACAGACCAGCTCACTGGAAGGTGCTGTAAACCACATTGCGAATCTTGAGTGTTGTGCCTGATTTTTATATCACCTCCTCTCCTGCATGTGACACAGTGGAACCCAGTAGGTCAAGTGCACAGTTGGGCATAGAGGACAAACCATTGGATTTCCATTCTGACACCCAACCACCATTTCACTGCTGTTTGAAATTCATTCGGGTCAAGGTGCAGTCCCAAGCAGAGGAAAGGCATGTCAACTGAAATCCATGCTGATGCATGGGGTGATGATACAGACAGTAGTCTGGCCTTATCAGCACTAGAACAATTATTAAGGAGAGAGTTGAACTGCATCTCTTCTATTGCATCAGATAGTTTCTTTTGTTTGGGAGTGCGGCCGTCCAAGCTGCTAATTGATAGGGGATCTGAAAGCAGAACACAGGTGTTGTAGTGAGTAATGGCATTTTCCAAATTTGGTGTGGAGATTACAGCATTATAACAACACAAGGATGCAATATAGGCAGCTGATGAATGAAGAGCCAATGAGTGCAGACCAAATCCCCCTCTTATTAAACTCAACTGGGCCTACCTCCAAGCTGAGTCAGTGACATCAACATCAGTACAATCAGCAAAAGAACGGTGAACATCTGTGTCAAACATCTCCATAGAGCCCAAAATGAGGTGTGGAGGCGTTGCCCTGGCAATGTGGGCAAGTTTGCAGAAGCTGGAACAAAGACTCAGCAGGACAAGTGCAACTTGGGGATCTATGCTACCAAGATCATTAGTGGTTGACAATAGAGTTAGGGCTGCCTGATGTTTACTAGATAAGATTTTTTTTGCAAAATTCAGCATCACCAATAGGTGCTCCCATGTTAGGTTGGTTTGATGTAGCTCACGTATCTAATAAGTTCTTACTGTTAGCAATATCTAACTCCCTGGAAGAATACATATATTGATTGCATTGTCGTATTGCCGAGCATACTTTTATACATCAGTTTATCCTTGGGGTAGCAGTTTTTTTTTACAAGTAATGAACGAATATGTTTGGGTACTGAGTACTTTATAGCTCGAATATGACAAAGAGGTACAAATTGAGAGGTAGAATCCTTCAAAACCTGTGAAATTTTTATCTAGAATTTCTTCACTTTTAGAATGGTATTATATAGCAGCAACCAATCCGCATCCAATAGATATGAAATAAAAGAAGAGTTGTCTTCATGGCTAAAGTTAACATAAACTAGAATTGGGCTTAGAAACACCAAGAGAAAGAATTGAGAAGTCTACAGAACTATGAACACAAGTGCTGGAGAAAGGTTCAACAACTGCTAAGTCATAGATTAGACATGGGTTAGAAGCAAGGACAAGGTCAATAGAATTTGGATCATGAGTGGGACAATCAACAACTTGCGTAAGACCGTTTTGCATAGTACAGGGTTATTGTGTGCTAACGAAACATAGCTTATAAGAACCCTCTTATTAATGCGTGGAGAATTGAAGTCACCAACATAAAAAACACCCCCTTTTGTGTTAGTACATGTGTCCAAAAGTCGGCAAATAGAAGCAGTGTGGTCAAAGTCATTTGCTAATAAAGGTGATTGTACATGTAAATACATACTAAGCGCATACATAAGCAATCTCTGGCCAATACATCAAGAACAATGCATTCTAAAAATAAGAATACAGGATCAAGGTCAACATGAACAGCCCTTAATGAGGTTTTTACAAATACTGCAACACCACCATATCCATCGCCTCTATCTTTTCAGAAAATTGCATATATTGAATAGGGCCGCAAGAGAGAATCAGAAATATCAGAATGCAGCCAACATTCAGTAACAAAGATAGTATTATATTCAGAAGAGTTTAGTAGCTTATGAAAAAACAGCTAACTTATTACATGAAGAATGTGCATTGAACAACTTACAACGAAGAAAGCCTCATAATCTGAGTAGACTCAGTAGAGCCTTTCCCAGATGCAGCAGTACCCCCAGTTGAAAGTTCTTTCAAAGTCCAGCTGCTCACATGACCATGCCTGTCAATAAGTAACTTGTGTCCAGTTTCATTCTTCTTCTGCCTCAAAACATTATACAGTTCTTAATCCGTTAACTGACTCTGGTTTACCTAGCCGTAACAAATACACAGCCTTAACACCATTCTCACAAAGAACAGAAAAAATGTCCTTGACAGTAGCAATATCAGCGTTAGTGCTACCAGATTCAGCAATCTCACATATAATCACGTGATCTCTGTTATTCATGGCCGAAAACTGCCTCCTTTACCACTTTTTCAACATCTGGAGAACAATTTCTCCGAACAGAAGGCGAAGAACCCCTTAGTTCACTGCATGAATTTCACTTCAACTCGAGATACAAAATCGTCCAGATTTTTCTGTACTTCCTCTAGTTTAGCAGGCAAACTTCGAAGCCTACTATGTGCTCCTTAAATCCGGCTGTCAGAACTGCAAAAATAAAAAGTAGAACTGGAAGATGAGATTTCTTCTCTTGATCCCGGCTCCGTCAATCATTTTCAATTTTCTACACCTATTATCCGCCACAAGTTGTATCGACCGCACATTATAGACTCTTGAGTGGGCGGGCCACTGCTCAAATAGACACATCTATCAATTGAGCCATGCACTCAATGCAGTCATATTCCATTATGGCTCAATTTTCGCACGGCATTATTTCTCTCCTGACTGTATGTGCATTGCATATAGGGAGGCAGGAACGAAAGGCCCCTTCCAACCAACTATTTTAGACGAACAAATCAATAAACGTTGATCCCCCCTCCCCCTCGCATAATTTGGTCCTTCCCTTTACAACCAAGTAAATGGTCCTGTCACGAAAAATTTGGCCCGATTCAGCTCTCTATATACATGTAGTGTTTAACAGATAAAAGGACATGCTCTGTCTGACATTTACAAAATATGACTCCGGTGTAGCAGGATACCCTGTCCCCCCCTAAAAATTGTCCGGCCGGACAACGTATCCTAGGTTACGTTGTCCGCCGGACAACGTAGCCTAGGATACATTGTCCCCACTAGGACAATTATTCCTAGGATTATCGGTTCCGGTTTAGTATTGGCTGTCCCCCTTCGTTTTTGCAAGCAACGCTTAACCAAAATAGCCCATTCGATAGGATGTAAGTGCATGCTGTTGCGCACTCCTTAAGAGCTTTGTGTGTTGATCACTTTGGCCAACATTCACAGTACATGTATATGTGTATACATGTACATTTATATTAATTTAAGTGGTATACCAATACTGGCTGATAATTTCTCCAGATATCCAGAACTACTTCCATTACATCAAAGCAACTTTACGACTTCAATGCTAACGGACAAACCCAATATTTATTTGATGTAGGAATTATAGCTATTCTGTTTTAATATAGTGCAGTATACTGCAGAACATTATGTACATGGCTTCCTAAACGAAACAAGTCGCACATGGCTGATTGGCTGTCTCAGTAGGATTATTGACCAAAGAGTTAAGTACTCACCAAAATCAGTCAAATAAAATTGTCTAAAACGCTGCCACTATTGTTGTACTGGACTCCCTTTTAACTTTAGACACTAAATCTACCTTCATGAATGAATCACAAATTCTAGTGTGTGGTGTCCAATGCTCTCAACATGCAGGCCTGAATTGCATGTCATGTCGGCCGTATTGCTTTTGAGATAGAGCAAGCCTTCTTCATCACGAAACTGTGTGCTCTCCTGCGAATCGCCCTCTAGCATTTCCGATTTACTAGCATCCACCCGATACTCGCCGTGTTTCAGATACTGAAAAATCTCGTTGTAGAGTGGTAATTCCTGATCTTCATCGTTCATTCTTTAGAACCAATGGAACAATTTTGTCACACGCTTCCGACGTCGACTGCGTTTGAGAACAGGGTGTAGCTAAAACCAGGAGCAGGAGCAGGAGCAGGAGCAGGAGCAGGAGCAGGAGCAGGAGCAGGAGCAGGAGCAGGAGCAGGAGCAGGAGCAGGAGCAGGAGCAGGAGCAGGAGCAGGAGCAGGAGATGCTACCTAAAACCAGGAGCAGGAGCAGGAGTCGCTACCTAAAACCAGGAGCAGGAGCAGGAGTTGCTACCTAAAACCAGGAGCAGGAGCAGGAGCAGGAGTTGCTACCTAAAACCAGGAACAGGAGCAGGAGCAAAGGATCTATCCAGCCGCAGATGATTATTTCAAGTGTTACTGATATGTCTAAATGAAAATACTTTTACATTATGTATAGAGGAACAGATATGTTCTCTGTTTCCGTGTATGGGGATGAACTTTGGCAAATGCTGTAGCCATTTCCCAGATTCCCCTCCACCTGATGAAAGAAGTGAAGTCAGCGATGTTCAGAACTTGAGCACTGGGAAAACAGAAGTTTTTTACCAATGTTGTGGAACCACTGTTGTTCAGCAGTCAACATTTTTGAGCAGGAGCCCCTGGATGATTCCTTTTGATATTGCTTCTTTTCAGGAAGACTCACTGAGTAACTTGAGAACAACCTATCCTAGGAATATCACAGTTGATGGTAGAATGTACGTGCTGTGGGTTACACCCTGTATAAGGAAGGAGCATCTCATTTCACTGCTGCAGTTATGTGGAGAAATAAGTGGTGATTTTATGATGGGCTCTCTGAAACAGACCAAACACGAATGACACCTATGAAAGAAGCTTACATGTCTGGACCCAAAGGTTCTTATGTGATATATGTATTATTTTAGTTATTCATGCATGCATACATGTATATTATTTGCTTTGTGATCAATATATCATTATTTAAATCATTATACTGTAAGTCTTATCAGTAACACTTGAATAATAAAGTATTCATCATCTGCGGCTGGACTAGATCCTTTGCTCCTGCTCCTGCTCCTGGTTTTAGGTAGCAACTCCTGCTCCTGCTCCTGGTTTTAGGTAGCAACTCCTGCTCCTGCTCCTGCTCCTGCTCCTGCTCGCTCTGCTCCTGCTCCTGCTCTGCTCCTGCTCCTGTCTCCTGCTCCGCCTGCTCCTCTGCTCCTGTCTCCTGCTCCTGCTCCTGCTCCTGCTCCTGCTCCTGCTCCTGCTCCTGCTCCTGCTCCTCTCCTGCTCCTGCTCCTGCTCCTGCTCCTGCTCCTGCTCTGCTCCTGCTCCTGCTCCTGCTCCTGCTCCTGCTCCTGCTCCTGCTCCTGTCTGCTCCTGCTCCTGCTCCTGCTCCTGCTCTGCTCCTGCTCCTGCTCCTGCTCTGCTCCTGCTCCTGCTCCTGCTCCTGCTCCTGCTCCTGCTCCTGCTCCTGCTCCTGCTCCTGCTCCTGCTCTGCTCCTGCTCCTGCTCTGCTCCTGCTCTGCTCCTGCTCCTGCTCCTGCTCCTGCTCCTGCTCCTGCTCCTGCTCCTGCTCCTGCTCCTGCTCCTGCTCCTGCTCTGCTCCTGCTCCTGCTCCTGCTCCTGCTCCTGCTCTGCTCCTGCTCTGCTCCTGCTCCTGCTCCTGCTCCTGCTCCTGCGCTGCTCCTGCTCCTGCTCCTGCTCCTGCCTGCTCCTGCTCCTGCTCGCTCTGCTCCTGCTCCTGCTGCTCCTGCTCCTGCTCCTGCTCCTGCTCCTCTCTGCTCTGCTCCTGCTCTGCTCCTGCTGCTCGCTCTGCTCCTGCTCCTGCTCCTGCTCCTGCTCCTGCTCCTGCTCCTGCTCCTGCTCCTGCTCCTGCTCCTGCTCCTGCTCCTGCTCCTGCTCCTGCTCCTGCTCCTCTGCTCCTGCTCGCTGCTCCTGCTCCTGCTCCTGCTCCTGCTCCTGCTCTGCTCCTGCTCCTGCTACTGCTACCTGCTCCCTGCTCCTGCTCCCTGTCCTGCTCCTGCTCCTGCTCTGCTCCCTGCTCCTGCTCCTGCTCTGCTCTGCTCCTGCCCTGCTCCTGCTCCTGCTCCTGCTCCTGCTCCTGCTCTCCTGCTCCTGCTCCTGCTCCTGCTCCGTCCTGCTCCTGCTCCTGCTCCCTGCTCCTGCTCCTTGTCCTGCTCCTGCTACCTGCTCCTGCTCTGCTCCTGCTCCTGCTCCTCTCCTGCTCCTGCTCCTGCTCCTGCTCATGCTCATGCTCCTGCTCCTGCTCCTGCTCCTGCTCCTGCTTCCTGCTCTGCTCCTGCTCCTGCTCCTGCTCCTGCTCCTGCTCCTGCTCCTGTCCTGCTCTGCTCCTGCTCCTGCTCCTGCTCTCCTGCTCCTGCTCCTGCTCCTGCTCCTGCTCCTGCTCCTGCCTCTGCTCCTGCTCCTGCTCCTGCTCCTGCTCCTGCTCCTGCTCCTGCTCCTGCTCCTGCTCCTGCTCCTGCTCCTGGTTTTAGGTAGGACTCTGCTCCTGCTCCTGGTTTAGGTAGCAACTCCTGCTCCTGCTCCTGCTCCTGCTCCTGGTTTTAGCTACACCCTTTGAGAACATGTGGCTAATCTAAAAAACTGAGGTATTATACGGTATACTGTGCCTGAAATCCCGACGCGCGAGCTCTAAGTGCACGTGTATATGTAAGTAACACATGCATCCGAACGGTCAACCAAGATATCGAAGTTGCAAGGGGGACAAGCTATCCTAAAGGCGGACAACGTTATACTAGGATAGGGTGTCCGTAGGGGGACAGCCTATCCAGGGGGACAAGCTATCCTGTTACACCGGAAACAACAGAAGGCATAGGAAATTTACTGGCTCTGTCGAGTGCAAAAATATGGCGGTCAGTGTATGTAGCATTTTAGGGAAAGCGCTGCAGGTCACTGACAAGGGCAACTAATCCTCGTATCAACGGACTTAGCTTTAGGTTCGTTAAGGGTTAGGACAAGGACACGTATACAGGGAGTCCATGGGGGAAGAAGTAAGGCAAGCATACGCATGCGCGGAACGTTTCAGAAATCGTATAGGTCTAGTCGGAGGGATCCCTGGACTAACCTTTAAGGGGGATCAAAATTTTTCGTGACAATAATACTTTTCTCATGTTAGGCTTATTGCAACCAGATGCGCACACCCGACTGCTTTAGTCACAACTCGGTGGAACGCCTCATTGTGTCGATCTTACGCTGTCAATTGCGTTATTATTACCTATATGCATTTTGCCAATATAATGTAGCCATAACCAGTCCGCATCTTAGTGACTTCTTTGCGAGTTAGTCACACGAGGCGTATTTAGACGCCCCGGTAAGTGATTTATAATGAGCCGAAGACGCTATGGCTCTTTAAAATACCATGCTAACTGTACATCCAAATTATATACTGACATACTGCATGGCAACCTCCTTGTTCGTACACCGCAAGCCCTCCATCTGGAAGAGAATGCGTTTTTGTTAATTTGATGTCATGGAATAAGCGCGATCAAAAGTTCAGCGTGCCCGCATCCAACAGTCAATTGGAATCCTGCTAGTATAGTGGTCTGTTTTCCATCCTACTTATTCTACTGCACATTACATGTATCTACGACTAGTACATAAGTCATACTGCTCACATTGTGATCCCATGACAACCCCGCTACAGGATGTAACTTGTTCTTTTAGTTTATAAACCATTTCATCACACACTTCACCCCAAATCCAACGCTCCTCCAGTTAATTGTTTTTTAATTTTGAGCTCTTTCTTCTTTTCCTTCTTTTCTTATCGCAAAGCAGTATTCGAGCGAGATCACGTCATTATTTACTTTCTGTTGTATCGACATCCATAGCTACCAATAGGGTGCATTATAATAGGTTATATACTCGTTGCATAGTGGCCGTAACTGCTGCTCATGCGTACACTGCAGGATCTGTATGGTGTACCACAACCTCAAATAGGAGTGCCGTTTTTTTTTTTTAAATCGAGTTATAAAGTAAATACTGTACGCAATGCGTCATGTGCTTTGCAGGGTGTAGTATTTACAGATCAGTTTAAGGGTAAAGGCCCCGCGTAATAAAATGAAAAAGAAAAGAACAAAAAAAAAAGAAAGATGCGAACCCTATGCATTTCGACACAAAAATAAATTATCTCTTTAAGGAGACAAAAATGATGTGTTTACAGTGAAGATGTACGTAGAAATTATCAACCACAGAGTTGCTCAAGCTAGCCTATATCCTTGCGAATCACCATCTTTGGTCCACCAAATTGGCTATGGATTTCCTGCATGACGGCCGTCTGCATCTAGCGCTTTTACGATTCGATCGGACTTTAAACACACATGTATATTTAAGATAAGATCATATGAGTGCGCAATGGGCTGGGAAGAGTACAGCATGGAGGATTTTCTCAGAATCTATGCATCTGCTGGAAAAAACAGGTTGCCTACATGCAGTTCCAATTCTAGTCTAGCTCTTCTACGTTAATTGTACGTTATTTGTTCAGTTGTATATATATTCCATAAACTTTGTTTGGAGTCTTCTTCTTATTTCCACAAACACCTACAACTGCATTGAGGTCTGCTGTTTTCTCGAAACCTTTTTGCCCGCAGGGTAAATTACACGTCGACCCTGCTGCCTCAGAAAGTGATGTCGGTCTCATGTTAGTCTGTGTTATTCGTATATTCTGATTAATACGAAGACAATCGTACATCAGTTGTATGCTCTTTGTTTTAATTTTGGTGATATGTATCATGACGGATAACCTTTCATACACAATAACTTCATTTACATACACGCGCACGTATGAAGCCTGTCTATAGTTCAACTTTTAATGTGTTAATTGTTACGTATCGGTTCGGTCAGTAAGGCGCTTTCGTCTTCTTTTTGTTGTCATACGGAGGAGTGGTGCCAGCAGGAGGTGTCGTTGGGGTAGCTGTCCCAGGGTATCCCGTGTTGGGTGGCTTGGACATTAACTTGCCTTTGTACAGATATACATTGTATTTCTCTTTTGCATTGGCTGAAACCAAAGCAGCTGCCAACAGCAATAGAAGAACTTGAAGAAGAAACTTCATTCTAGCTTGCTTAGCCAAATTGGGATCTATAAATTTCAACTTGGATTAGCAAGTATCCTCCTTTATAAAGCCCGGCTATCTGTCTTGTTGTGTAAAAACTTTCCATAATCGCCAGCTGATAGGTTGCATTGTGCGCATGCGCCACGTGTTGTCTGGTAGTCCAGTCAATCCCCTTGCACTTTAGACTAATCAAATAAAGCACTTTAGACTAACGAAGTGAACCATTATTAGCGGCTGGCGGGCACCTTGATGCTCCCGTTTTCATGCACACTGATTTCTTATACCGATGCATTGAAGAGGGTGTTCCCAATATATGGACTTCCTAGCATATTGCACAGTGGCAATGGGAGAGGATATATCAACCAAGTAATTGAAGAAGTTATCAAATACAAATGTCTAAATATTCAGTCATTTAATTATGTTATCACAATGTTTAACACCAATCCTGATTCAAACATAATATTTGGATGTGCAATGCTTTTCTATACCAGTGCTAGCCTTTTCTGCCTATTGTGATATGCCATTGTTCAATCACAAACATAGACCACATGAGATTCTGAAGCTTGAATGGGAACAGTACAATATCGATGTAATAGTATAAACAAGCCAGCATTGTATTTATATAGCGTGGATTAATCACACAAATCAGACTCTGGGTACTGAAATATGAACGTTGAGCGGCCCGTTAGTCAACCATCCGATCGGTTGGTTGGTCAACGGGTCGTCCCATTGACCGTTTGGAAGTTAGCACCACATTCCTCAGCACCATATTCCAATCTAATTAGATTACACCGCAACGAAGAGGCACGCGTTCCCTTGTAGGCGCACGCCTCTTCGTAGATGTAAGAAAATTCCAGGCACAACCATTTGCTACAGTAATCACTAGAAGAGTTCTGACATTGGGTTATACAAATTGGAGGGGCGGAATTGGGATATATGGTGGTGTAGGGCTCCCAACACAGCAATCAAGCATTGATTAAAAACTTCCCTCTTAATTCTTTCCATTTTCATTTAAACCTTTTCATTCCATTCCGTTTATGTATGTGTTGTATGCGATGTATTATAGTGTTTTTTTACCCTACAAGTAGGCAACATTTCGCTCTATGACCTAAGTTACCAACAATTAGACAATATTAAGTGCCTAGTTTCAAAATACCATCTCAGTGTACCCGCCACCCGATGTCTGGGCTGAGCCGACTGGCGATATCCATACAATACTCAAATGCACAACAGAACAAACATTGTATTTGGTGGGTGTGACACCACTTCCTGACCGTGCCTGCTGCCAGACAGTGTGCTTGGGCATACCTCCTTGTTCTAGACTCCTGTTGGTACCTCCCGCCTATTCGTGGGCTGAGCCTAATTGCATCATCCAACCACTATTCATCTGCACAGCAGAGAACAAAATATTTGGTGGGTGTGGCACCACTTCCTAACCTAGCCTGCCACCAGACAGTGTGATTGGACACACTTCCTTGTTCTAGACTTCTTTCTATACCTCTAACCTATTCCTGGGCTGAGTCCAAGGCATTATCCAATCACCACTCATCTGCACAGCAGAGTACATAATAAGGCACACATGCATATGAGCATATTGTATTTCCACACAGATCCACGTGACAAAGAAGGTACCACCAGTGCCTGTTACGTGGCCATCACAGGCAGGAGAAAAGGTGTCAAATGTAACATCAAACAATATAATTCATTCTATGAGGTGATAAATGCTCTCATTGCAATTATTTTTAGATGAATGAAATAATTGCAAAACCTAGAAATAATATTATGTAACAGTGGTTAAAAATCGACTAAGCTGTCTACAATAAATGACATCCCTGTATTTTATCCACTGAAGTGTTTCTTGAAATAATAAATTCACCAAACCTAAACCATTTATTTCTTAAATGTAGAAACAATTAGAGCAGCTTGAAGCCTCCATCAGCTCAAACAAAAAGTGAATCTTTCATTCTCATCAGTACTTATTCTCATGTTAATACAGTGTGTAGCTTGAAGACATCATTTCCAATCTGACAGTGAGATAAATTTACAATTATGCACCGTGCTTTAATTTGAATCCTGTATCAATGCAGCAAACTATGACGGCACTATGGAAATTTTAATAAAAACTCTCAATGGTGCAGTCCAAGGTAAAATCTTGATTCCAATTTGCAATGAATCAATAGCATTCATATACCATTTGAAGCTTTACAAAGAGAGGATAGATGCAAGTCAGTGCAGAGAGAGAAGGTTGACAGTGGAGGGTAAACAGAGAGAAAGGGGATAGAGAGAGACAAGGGATGTCTACAATTTGTTTGTTTTGGTAAGTAATGCCTCTTTTGAGTTTGAATTAAATACTATTCCATCCTACAGGAAATGGCATCGACTTGCTTAAAATCAGGTCCCCCAACATATTTAACTATGCTCTAACATTGATGGATGCTCTGTTCACTGAACTAAAGATGGCATCATCCTGATTTCAGCAGGCAGACAAGGGCACATGTAGTGAAAAGTCTCTGTCTTCTCGAAGTGTGCAACTGTTGGAGGTACCTGACAAGAAAAGTTATGCAGGAGTATTAAGTATCATCACATTAACCTTGATTCAGATTGCATAGCAGAAAGATACACTCAAGCCTCCTCTAGAGAGAACAGTAGTAAAATAAGAAACAAATGTAATCAAAAGTGTAGGGATAAAAATAAGAAACTTTAAGTGCCACTGCATTTAGTATATGTTATGTGTTGTACTTTGTATGTGCATGCGTGTAATTTTAGAGCCATTTTGTCACTAAGACAGGTAATGAAAATAAAAAAATTAGATTCCAAAAAAATTGCATCAAAATTTCAAGTATGTCCAATTAAATAATGGAAGATCAGGAATTGCGCAACTCAAGAATACTTCAGGATAATGTCAAGACCCTGAATATCCTGCCTAGAAAACAAGAAATGTGGCCATACCATAATCTCATCTTTTGGCCAAGATCTTTGCCAAAATAGGCACGATCTTGAGGTAAGCCTGCCCAGGAAACAAGAAATATAATCTTGAATCTTGACTCTTGACCAAGATTGACCAGATCTTGGATAATTCTTGGGCAATCTTGCCCAAGAATGACCCAAGATATTCAAGATCTACACTCAAGATTTTGAACGTCTTGGCCAAGATACAAGAAATGTGGCGGCCGTAATCTTACATCTTGGCCATGATCTTGGCCAAAATAGGCAAGTTCTTACAAGTTATCTTACCCAAGAAATGTCCGAAGATACACATTGATTTTATGCCCAAGATTTTTTCACTGGGGTTATAGCAGCCTGGTGTGGTTGGGCATCATCTAGGATACAACACAGACGCAGTGAAATACATGGCCCAACCAAGCTTCATAAAGTCATCAACACGGTGGACTTGCACTTACGTACGGCTACCTTCGACCTTCAACTGGGTGAATCGCAACAAAGGAGGTTCACAGAACACAACAAAAAGTAACGATCGAGAAATCACAGCTTGTTAAATGAGGAAATCGGTAAACACGTGGCGCTCAAGGAGGTGGAGTTATTAAAGATTGGACCAAGCATTTTCGATCCGCTGAGTCATGAACGGAAGCTCGTTTACGTGCGCGTCATAAGGAAAATGATTGTTCCGTAGTCAATTAACAACTTTCCAGATAACACTAACAGCTGCCAATTCACACTATATTTAGTGTGCAAAAAGTAGTGTTTACTTATTGTGGTTCAAAGTCGGATCGCGGAGTGAGGAAGCGTCAGCAAAGTGTTGTATCACGGATTTGCGGTGACAAAACGGTAAGGGATTGGTCCAGTTCAGGATCAGGGTGCACTTCTGATTCTACCGTGGTCATTTGCAGTCCTGTTTCTGTTTCACAGAAAACATGCAGCCTTTGTTCTGCTGTGTTGCCGAGAATGTAAATCGATACAGACATACCTAAGGTCTACAATGACCCAAGAACAAGCGCCAACAACCATGCACAGAGTAAGCTTTTTGGCACATATTTATATAGCACGCATAAATAGATAGAGGTGTGCGAGTGATGTTGTTTAATTTGTATCATTTAGAACATCAACTTTACACTCGCATACTTTTAAGATACATAAGAGTTGAACGCTATAGCTTTTGGGGCTGTGCCCCAGACCTCAATGAGTGCTCCCCCATGCCCCCTAGCTGCGGGAGCCTCCCGCCCCCCACCCACCCACCCAACACACGCGTATAACTATTATTCCTTCCGACGCCACTGTTACCACGGGCTCTGACCTACCACAATCTGCACTTGATAGTACGGGTACAATAAAACTCATCTCCATACATAAGCCACACAGGAACAACGCTCTTCAAAAGAAGGAAAAAGAAAGGAAAAAAAAAAAGAAAAAAGAAAAAAAAGGTAAGGTAAAGTAAACTGTTACCACCCCTAAGAAGCAGCACAATGTTTCATGTCGTATACTAGTTGTATGGAATGAAATGAGTGTACATGTACTCCTCCTACAAGGGTCAGTATTAGAAATGAAATACGATAACTGGGTAGTACATGGCAATCTGATGAGTACATGTACACTCATCTGATTTCCTGCATTCAACTGATGCAACATGAGACATGCAACATTGTGCTGATGGAAACGCAGGTACAGTAAGAGGTTACAGTATACCATCTCGAAATGGTTACATGCAACGCTCTGACGGTGGTACCGAAACTTTGAAAAATTCTATGGGTCATCAAAATAAATTTGCATTGGGTACGTACTACCAATGTGACGAATCGATCGATTGAACCTCATTAATGAGAGTTTTGCATCAATTGTTATTATCGATTAGCTAAAAATTACATTTACATCTCATTTACATACTCTTTATTTAGTTCTTTACTGATATACGCGATGTTACATCATCACAAAACACAAGTTCAGCTCTTCACTATACGGAAGATGGCTCTGGCATTGGCTCTTATTAAACAAATGCTCAAGTTTGAGAACAGTTCAAAAGATGCCTGTGACTTTGGCAGTGAATTGTGTATCGCCAGCCTAGCTATGACCTGCACCAGAAAATTTGATGCTTCTCTACCCCAAGCCCCATAGGAGTCAACTGCTAGAGGGGTTGAGACCCACCCTAAAGCTAAGCATTTCTCATCATTGGCGGTGTTTCCTGCTCTCCGTTGCCTCAAGGACTGCACCAACCATTGCTCTCGCTTCAGCTAAAGTTGAAGGATTTAGCGGTGAGACAACAGAGATATCCAGGGCAACGGGCCTTGCTCTTTCCTGACCATTCACAGACACGACCTACTGATATTCTCGTGCAGCATTGGAACCATGGAAGGTCTGTTGCTAAAAAATAAATAAATAGGGCAGTGTCCAGCAAAAGTGCGCTAGTGGTGCTTTTTCAAATTTTCCAGGACAAGCAGAAATGTAACCCTATAACTCCATGAAGGGTAGCACAGTTTTTGATGCGTTTGAGAAGAAGCTTCCAGATCACAGAAAATAAAAATAAAAACATGACAAACTGTCCACTAGCGCAATTTTGCTGAACACTGTCCCTAATTTTGACCTAACGGAATTCCATACTCCAGTGGGGTAACTCAATAACACACAAATGGATGTACGAGTTTATGCATGTATGTAAAATGTGTATCATCATATTATTATAGTGCATATAAACACGTGTAAGTCGCCAATATAAGGCAAGTAATGCCAATGAAATGTTTTACATTACTGCCTACTTAAAAGGGGAAGGTTTACAAAGGCAGGTGAGATCTAGTTGCAACTTGAAGAGTGAGGCAGTGTTTGAAGTCACAATAGAAGCAAGAAGTGAATTCCACACAGGTATTACATGCTGTGAGAAGTAATTGTATCTTTCAGCCCAGTGAGGTAAATTACAAGATCTAAGAGCTGATGGATTTAGCCAATGTGAATGTAATAACAATGACACAATGTTGATTGGGTTCAGGAGAAGGGACAAGACGGATTGTCTAGTCATCTTATTAGTTAATATTCGATTAGTGCTGTATAATGACCAGTTTTGAGGGGGGGGGGGGGGGCTGTGAACAGCTGGGAGACATTCTCTAAACAATGATTGGTATGAATTTGTCTGCCTGATCTTGTAAGGCCACATTTAGTGCACAGGAACTAGTATCAGACTTTTCTACTGTTAATTGCTCACTTGCTTAGTACTAGAAGCTAATAGAAATTAATAGAAATTAAAATGAAAACATGCACTGGACTAATCCACATTCATTATATACACATGTATGTATGCCATTGTTGTAATGTGAGAGCTTTGCTGACTAAACTCTGCTGATGAGATTCACAACATACACACACAAACACAAACACACACAGCCATTTACAGTGAGCTTTATTACACCACAAATCAGACATGTCATGTGCATTTGCCCTATTCTTCAAACAGTACTTGCTGAAACACTTGTTCTCTTGACCAATGCATAGGGACATGTCTCCATACTTGTACTTGTACATCTGTCTACATACATACATACATACATACATACATATATACATACATACATACATACATACATACATACATACATACATACATACATACATACATACATACATACATACATACATACATACATACACACACATACACACGCATACATATACACACCAATACATATACACGCATACATACACACACATACATACACACACATACATCACACATACATACACACACACATTCATACACACGCACATACATACACGCACATTCATACATACACATACATACACACACGTACATACACACACATACATACACACACATACATACACGCACACATACATACACGCACACATACATACATACACACACACATACATACATACACACACATACACACACATACACACACACGCATACACACACACACACGCATACACACATACATGCATACACACACACATACACACACACGCATACACACACACGCATACACACACACATACATACCACACACATACATACACACACTCACACACACAGGCAGGCAGGCAGACACATGCACATATTTACATAGGAGATTATATACGTATATAAAGATTACTTACATATGCTACTCATGTACAGTGCATTTTGAACACAAATGTGCCACACACACACACACACACACACACTCAGGTATAAACATTTGCATTTAATGCCAGCAACACATTGCACTAACAACCATATGACTTCACTGGCACATTGACATCATAATTTACGACACTTCGCAAGTGAGTGCACATCAAATTAGTGCTACACTCTCGCTTTCCTGATATGGTAAGCACTGGAGTAAATGCACTTTGTTTAATGGTACACTAGTACATTTATCAACCACTCCTTTGCGTAACTTAAATTCCATAGCAGATTCATGGGTGAGGGAGATATGGTCAATGCACGATCATTTTTTATGTGCTTATGATAAGTTACATCGCGTTGCCAATAAAAAAACCTGCAGTGTTAGTACACCACACTCAACCATTTGTTGGCTCATCATAATGCAGGTGGTCAGGCCCTAGTGATGTTTGTGCACATAACGATGTATGACAATATTGCATGGAGAAGAGCATGGAGCTGCCCCACATCAACATGACTTCTTGGAATCGTGGCTGGCCAAACAGGAGAGCTGGGCATGCTGTCATTTTAAATCAACTTTGAATGATACAGAAGAACCACAAATTGGCAACGTGTTTTTT
The DNA here is from genome assembly GCA_013339895.1 of Ephydatia muelleri. Taxonomy (NCBI): domain Eukaryota; kingdom Metazoa; phylum Porifera; class Demospongiae; order Spongillida; family Spongillidae; genus Ephydatia; species Ephydatia muelleri. The sequence continues at coordinate 3,606,261 of JABACO010000021.1, forward strand.
TATTCAGCCAGAATTGGGGGAGATAATTTTTTAAAAGGAAATAGTGGTGGGGAGGTAAAAGAGGGTTAAAAGGAATATGCCATTACCATTGTCTATACCGGTAGTCTACATGTGCACACATCTTATCTCTCTCTAACATACTTGCTGTGCTTATTGCCAAATTTTGCATGCTTATGCATGAATGTGCACATGTGCATGTGTACATGTAAAAGCATACACACAGAGGTATTCACACAGAGCACACAGGTGATGCCAGCAGCCCTGGGTGATTCAATTTGGTCCCTTCCCCCATCCCACAACCAAAATAGATTTATGGATTCACTAGGTGGGTCCATACAGTTCTGACCTAAGAATCGGGTCACAAATTGTCAAAGCAAGCTGGTAGTGTGATTCACTTGCATGGCTTCAACACCCATTTTAAAGAGGGACCTACCCTGTGCAGGTATGAGAGGAATGCTTACCAACTGCTCTTTCTTTCGTGTGGCTAGTCTGGTTTATTGACATAGCTGTTTAAATTGTCTATGTCTCCTGTTAGCTATGCAATAGGGGTGGCTCAATGCAACATCTGCTGGTGTATATATGCATGCATCTGTGCGAGTGCACATGAGCTGTCTCCAATAGAGGCAGAGTTGACATGATAGTGGATCATCTAATGTACTTTCCACTCCCCCTGTCTAGCTCCACATGAGCCCTTTAGTACACGCTGCGTTCCTCATCTGACTCCCTTATTGGCTTTTACACTGTAACACATGCACACAAGTCTCTTGTCTAGATTTAATTTTCTCTAAATAAGCACCCCTACTGCTCTCCTTCCCCTTCAGCGTTATTAAAATAATGATGGTAAATTTTGTTATGCCAACCTGTACTGCAATGTTTTGCGTTTCGCCATTAATGCTTTATGCTGATCCATTACCAATAGAATTTTACACTCTCAGGTTCCAAATGAGCGCACATCCACTTGCATGTGGTGTGGGGTATGTGTGGTTTGGCCCTCTGGTATGATTGGCTAAGAGAATCTTGGCATGAATCCACAAACGAACCTCAGCATATTGACCATATTCTAGCCACTAACTGCAGCTTTTGAATACCCGACTTAACTAAATTGTGCAGAATCTTTCTTTAAATTTGGGCATAGACACATAACATTGCATTGTGCAAGTACATGTACATTCAGGGGACAATTTAGCACAAATCACAGCAGGGTTTTCAAAAGCCTTTCATTCTAGCACTCTATACCCTGTAACAGAGTTGAGGGGATAGCAACCGTTGCATCGCGCTGAGAGGATGATGGTATATCATTATTGGAGCTAGCATATCGCAGACATATAGAACTTGATTTACCGTCAGGTTGATTGGCGGTTGCGGTCACCATTGCGGTTTGTGGCGGGATGAGGGAATAATGCACAAAGCTATACAGCCAAATTACAGAACCCTCCAACAAATCAGGGTTCACGTGCATGCGTGACAGGCATTTCCATCTGGTATGCCATGATACATAGATCCATACAGGTAAAAGCGCACGTGCGTTTCGTGCATTTCCGCCAGGTGAACTCTATCGCTGCACCTCCCGTGTCGCATATAGTGCCTGAATGAAAACTGTGGTGTTTTTTGTGCTAATTTTTGCATTGGATGCTTTGTCGCTTGAAGAGACAAGGTTTCCGGCTGAGCTCTTCTGGAATCACGATTTGGTGGCAAGCCTCAAGGCTCCATTTGCTCAGCAAGACCGCGATGGCTTTGCCACAAAATTACAAAGCCTGCGGGTTGTAGCCCTGGAAAATGGTTGTGGACGATTAAAGAACCGCTTAGCCATTTTGGAAGACGGAACGAAGATCTGTTGCCGCTATAGGGACAGCAAGACCGACATTCGCTCAGACTTGTACGCTTACTATTTCGCTGCCCTCCTCGGTATCGAAAGCTTACCTCCTACCTTGTTAGCCACAGTCGATCTTTCGGATCAACTTTGGAGTTCTGTGGCGACCGTGGCGAAAACCGTGGGCTGGGTTCAAGGTTCCTACGTCGAACTCGCCATGTACGTGGATAACCTATCAAATGAGTACATTCCAGACGTCCTCAAACCTGAAAAAGCTATGGTCACAAAGGAATTGGTAAAGAACTTCAGCGCGAGCGAGAAGCTGCGGTTAGTGCAGTGGACCGACATGATCGCGTTCGACTACATGACGGGCCACACGGACAGGTTGTTCAACACCCTTCTCAACCTTCAGTGGAGCCCAAACATGCTTCAGAAGCCTGTTCATAACCTGGAGGTGACCCCGGGAGGCTACCTAGTCTTGCTCGATAATGAATCTGCGTTTTGGCTTGGCTACGCGGCGGCGAGAATGAAGTCATCGTATCGCGACTTGCAGGCACATTTTCTAAACAAGATTTGCGTGTTTAAGAACGAGACGATCGATTCTGTCAAGAAGCTTGCGTCATCTGATAGTCCTTGGGACGTCTTGGAACAGTACGTAAAGAGGAGGGATCCTGAATCGTATGTAGCACTGGGACCTCTGGCGCCGGGTGATCAAATGGAGATGGCTGTGAGGCTCAGGGATGTGATGGCAAGAGTTCAGTGGTGCACAAATCACTTGAGCTAAGAGCTAGATGTGGCTTCCACCAATCGCTCTACTTCTATGACATTCCGCTCAAAGATTGCATTTTTTTAAAACCAATACCTATACTTTAGTGAACTTGTTTGACTTCTATTTTCCACTCCCATTGTTTTATACGCTCTGTGTGTGTGTGTGTGTGTGTGTTGTGTGTGTGTGTGTGTGTGTGTGTGTGTGTGTGTGTGTGTGTGTGTGTGTGTGTGTGTGTGTGTGTGTGTGTGTGTGTGTGTGTGTATGTGTGTGTGTGTGTGTGTGTGTGTGTGTGTGCAGGGCCGGATTTAGGGGGGGGGCAACCGGGGCGGCTGCCCAGGGCCCACTGCTTTTGAGGGGGCCCCATTTATTATTTATTTATTTAACAGTGGCGGGGTGGCTGGGGGGGCAAACCAGTATTTCTCCGCATAATCACCAGTATACTAGAAAATACTGACAAATATGCGAACGTACGCAGGTTTGCCCCCCCCCCCAGCCACCCCGCCACGGTGCTCATAATAATGATATTCATGTTTATAGTAACTCGTTCTAAATTACTAATCTGCGTTAATTAAGCGAGTTAAGCATGGATATGGACCGGAGCAAGAGATCGAGAATAGAAGTGTGCGAAGTGGAGCATCGAAGCGAAAGAAGCGGAAAGAACAGCTTGATGAATGGAATAGGCTACAAAGCAAACTGCCTAGGCTTTTGTCCTTTGGATTTAGTATTCAAAACGAGCCAAACCACAGTACCCTCCAGGCTGGTACCCTCGAAACCGCAGCGGCAGAACATCAGTGCTTAGACGTAGTCAACAACGCGCATGACAGTGTGAATGAAACTGAACCAAGTGCAACCATGCTGGCACCATCTAATGACTGGCAACCTTCTGACCCTTGTTCAGCAGCCAATCGTCACGACCAATGGATGAATACGTACCAATTTCAATGCTGCAGGCGCCACTTGACGTATGCATTAGCGTCCATTCATGTGATACTTCTTGTTCCAGCAGCCAATCATCTCAATCATACACCTTAGACACCACAGCCACCACTGCTGCTATCAATGATCCTGCAAAGTGGACAGTTACTGATAACCTTCGAGAGTATTGGGCGCTGCATGGGCCCACAAGATGCTACATGCAACAATGATGGAAGGTATTCTGCTTCCAAAAGAAAGGATGCTGGTGGCGTAAGCCGTATGGTTACTGAGAATATGTTCAAACGTATTCTTCAAAATGGTGACACAGTGAGTAGAGAGTGGTTGATCTATTCTCCATCAATAGGATGCTTGTTCTGTTTTGTGTGCAAGCTATTTGGTAAAAGTAAATCTGCATTGGCTGATAAAGGATTTGATGACTGGAAGCATGCAGGTGTCAGTCTGAGGGAACACGAGCACTCATCAGAACATACATCTGCTATGCTTGCATTCCGTAGTAGAAGGAAGAAGACTAAGATGATTGACAAGTCTTTGCAAATTCAGTTTGACAATGAAGTGAAATATTGGCACAATGTTTTACAGCGTGTTGTGCAAGTAATCACTTTCCTATCTGATGTGATAGATGAATTTGCTAATGCAAAGGCTGTTTTCAGAAATAGATTATACGTTCTTATAAACTTCCTATTGTGTGTGATTCTACCAGTTCATTGCCTACGCGTGTATAAAGTGTCTGTGTTACATTACTTGTGTATTATTTCAGTATACATGTATATGTACATGTATGATGGGTTAAATAGTTCTTAGGGGGGGGCCCCACCAAGTATAATTGCCCAGGGCCCACAACTGTCTAAATCCGGCCCTGTGTGTGTGTGTGTGTGTATGTGGTGTGTGTGTGTGTGTGTGTGTGTGTGTGTGTGTGTGTGTGTGTGTGTGTGTGTGTGTGTGTGTGTGTGTGTGTGTGTGTGTGTGTGTCAGTGTGTGTGTGTGTGTGTGTGTGTGTGTGTGTGTGTGTGTGTGTGTGTGTGTGTGAATGCTTGTTATGGTTCAAAACGATGAAACTTAAATGATCAAAACTAAATTTCCGTCGGGGCTCGGACTGGCGCAATATAATTTATAATATGTATATACTGTCTCCAATTTGCCATTTTACGGAGCGAGAGTTGATTTGGATGGATGCGTATATCGTTGTAATTATTTAATTTGTTGTTTCTTCTCTCGCAAATGCTGAAGCCAATTAAATTCAACTGCCTTGCAGCAGCAAAAGTTATAGAGCATGAATTGGAACAAGAATTGCTCAGTTTCACTAAATTGATCGATATCTTCCCGCCGAATGCACTTTGCATGATAGCCATTTTTGTGCTTTCATGCATATTTGAAGCCATCAAGTCTTGCGAGCTATCACTCCTGACATATTTCGGCGGATGGTTAGCGTTTTGTGAAGACCTTTTTTTAATCAGTAATGTATTTATGCGTAGAAAGTTTTTCTTTTGCCCCACAAAAACAAAATACATTCTGTGTTAATTCATTGTAGAACCACACTACCACGCTACCACTAGTGTGCTTGTTCGTACAGTAGTCAAATAAGCTGGATTCAGTATAGCTTACCGGCGATATACGTGAGCAATAATGAACTCAGTATAATTCTTGTATACAGAAGAAATACAAACACTCTCTTCGAGAAAGTTAATGTGACGTAGGATTGAATGACAATATTATGGTGGTTTAAAAGTAAACAAACAAGGGTGAGTGGTAAAAACACACAGTTAGCACGTACATTTTAACGTCCCGCTATGACTGGGAGGGGGGGGGGGGGGGGGGGGGTCTTTTAACTCATATCATAAAAAGAGTGCCCTTCACTCTTCGCTACCTTCACTCCTCTGGAGTGAAGCGAGAGCATGAGTGAAGGGCACTCTTTGCAAGAGTGACGTTCATTGTGGGGTATTTAGTGGCAAACTATCGGTTGACTTTAGGGGTGCCTGATGAAACTATATCGTGACGCTATAGCGCACAAGTGACGATACTTATTGTTGAACGCATACATGTTTACTTTGTATCTTTTACCAACGCATTGATTTCATGAACATAATATTTCTATTACACGTCGGTAAACAATACAAAATAAACATTGTTTCAAAGATCACTTCACTAGCTGAATCAAGTCCAGTTGTCCCAATGAACTGCCGGGCGAATTACTTATCCGCAATTACATAGCCTCTAGGTTCTGTTTAGTAACGAATGGTGTTTGAGCTACATACAGGAGACGAATACAGCGAAGTGTGTGTCTGCAAGTTACATTCTATCATTTGTGTACACTCCCTGGCATTTTCATGCTATTGTTTGGTCGCGATCGCTGGTTTTTGTATCGGTCGCGCTCGTGTATAAAATACGGTACGCAATGTGGTGAAAACCAGCACTACTTTGACCGAGACGCAAAGCTCTGTTTCTTCAGTCGGAGTACAAAGTAAGGGGTCCTTTATTGTGTTTCTTGTAAAAAATGGTTGTTTCCAGCAGTGTTTGAAAAACGATGACAGCAGTTAGGGAACGTTCACAAATGATGTCACGCTGACCATATGTATGTATGATTCCCCCTAACGTGACTGGATTGGACATGATACATAGGGTATAGCGTGACTTGTTAATTTATTTTTAAAAGTGAATATTTATTTATCATTGATACTACCTCGGTACGGTAATGATGGCGGCGCCAGTTGGCAACAAGAGGGAATTGTACTTCCGCGTGCGCGAAGCCTAAAGAAGGCACACACAAATCAGACAGATCAAATGAATCATGAAAATTCCATCAAGATCTGGAATGACATGAAATTTGTCCGATGTTGTCGCTAAGTTTGAAGAGGAGCAAGCAAAGGTGTCCCTTAAGAAGAAAGAACAGCTTTTAGGCTTTTGGAGCAGCCTATCACACAAACCGGCGGAGGAAAACACTACTCAAGGCCAAGGCCAGGATGAATTGTCAACTGCGGACGGCATGGAAAGATGCATTTACAATGCAGTTTATGTTGAAGAATCAAGTGGCACGAGTACAGGCAATGGTTCGACCAGTTCAGAAAATCCAGCTCTGAATCCTGCAAGCAGTTCGACTTCAGCTAATATCGTTAAACCAGGTAAAAGAGCAAGAGCTCAAGAAGAGCTCCAAGAAAAAATTGCAGTCTTGCAAAATGATTTAGTTGGATTGTATCACAGAAAATCCAAAGACATGCTTTCAAGTGAGAAATCAGTGGAGCTCAAACAAAAGCAGAAACAAGTCACTGATCTGAAAAAAAATCTACATGCCAAACAGCTGGATGCTAAAAGGCAACGGAAAAAGAGGTTGAAGTTTAAACAGCAACTTCAGAAAGTTGTAGAAATGGTTCCTGAGGCAGCTGCAATTATTGGCTCACACAATGACAAAACACCAGGAAGACCTAGACTTGAGGCACAATAACCAGAACTTTTAGAAGCCATTGTACAAATTGCCTTTTATGGATCTGCAGCCCATGATAGACGCAGAGATGAAGTGATCCGGTCTGTCAAAACCTTGGATGAACTGACATCTGCTCTGCTGGAAAGAGGATTTAAGTTGTCACGATCTGGATTGTATCTCCGTCTTTTTCCTAAAAACTCTTCATCAATTGAAGGCAAGCGACATTGTACAACAGTTCCTGTGAAGCTAATCAGAGCACAGAACAGTGCTCATGCTCATCACATTGACAGTCACTTCTGTACTGCCACAAATAGAGCTTTGGAATCACTTGCTAGCATGCTTGGACCTAAGGAAGTATTATTTGGTAGTTTCGATGACAAAGCAAGGGTTCCAATAGGATTGACTGCCGCACACAAACAGGCCCCTCTCATCATGCATATGGATTATAAATTTGCCTTGCCTGATCATGACTGGGTGGTTGCAGCAAAGCATAAGCTGATTCCTTCAGTGTATGCAGCCATAAACATCAAACCTGATTGTCTTGGTAGCCCAGAATCAATAACATACTCCAGTCCGACTTATATAGCCATCCGCTCTGGAAAGCACTCCACCTCAACTGCATACAGCCATGGATTAGATTTTCAAAAGCTGTTCAAAGTGCAAGAGTTTGCCTCATTTGTGTTCACACCAGGCACCAACATCCCAAAGCCTGTCATCATTGTCGTTGTTGATGGAGGTCCAGATGAAAATCCTCGCTTCATGAAAACTATTTCAGTTGCTATTCATAACTTCAAAATTATGAATCTTGATGCTCTTTTTGTGTGCACTAATGCTCCAAAGCGCAGTGCTTTCAATCGTGTAGAAAGAAGGATGGCTCCTTTAAGCAGAGAACTGGCAGGGCTTATTCTCCCCCATGATCATCATCTGGATGAACAAGGAAGAACCATCGATGCTGAACTTGAGAAAAGCAACTTTAGGTATGCTGGGGAAACATTGGCAGCGGTTTGGAATAAACTGAGAAACTTCATCCTTAAAGTGAAGGGGGGGGGGGTATGGTGTAACGAAATGTGACATCATTTAAAGCTGGGGTATGGGGGTATGGTTCTTACTTTTGTGACAAATGTGGACAACATATGTATGTATGGTCCAATATTCATCAATAAAGCGTGACATCATTTATGGACGCTCCCTTAACTCATTTTGAAGTAAGTTCTAATTATAGCGCGCATTCAAGTTCTACTTGCATACGCACCTAGCCAGGCCCGTAGGCTGGTTGTAAACTGGGGGGGGGGGGTCCTTTATTCATTAAACCTGGAACTATTATTATTATGCATAATGCGACCTGAATCACTATGCATGATTTCACTAAATAATAAGAACAAATCAAAAGGTTGTGCAGATTGATCTCAAGTTCAAGCTTAGGGCTTAATTAGTGAGTCAAGTTCCATTCTCCTTGGGTGCAATTTAGTGAAGATATCTACAACTTCTTCAAGATTTATTTCTTTTTCATAATGAATATATGAAGCAATGCTAAAGATGTAAGCCTCTCTTGGGCCATTGAGGCACACATGAGGCGCCTATAAGTTTACTGGCACTCTGCTCACATTCACAAGAAGTGACAGGTATGGTACATACTATCTTGAGGAGTACTCTGATATTTGGAAAGTAAAGAGGATCACATTCCTTAATGGCAGCGGCTACTGTTGATGGTCTTTTGCCTGGTGGTAGATTTTCATATCTTAACTTCCATCGAATTATTTCCTGTGGCACAAGCTCAGGTGATGGCAAGTCATCATGATATACTTGTATTGCATTGTCGAGTTCAACATTTCTTGCACAAATGATGGCAGGTACCAGAGTAAGCAGAGATGTGGCATGCAGTGGTTGAAAGTGGTGAGAACTGGCTGTCAAGGTTGAAGAGGATATGATCCAAAAATGGGATGGTCACATTCTTCTTGTAGTAATCAAATGGACACTCAGCAGGTGCATTGCTTCGATGCTGCTGCCGCTTAGCTATCCGAGGCATGCTAGGATCAACTCCAACATGACTTTCAACCCATCACTGAGTGTTTATAAATGGTCGTAAATCCTTCCTCCACCTTTTCTCTCTCCTTTTGGTACACGATTCCTTTGTTGCACTGATCAATGTATATGCCTCAATGATGTCTACAGTGGTGCCCTGCAGCTGTACAGTTATCCCTGAAAGATGAGATAAGTACTGGTAGACTAGCAGAAATACAACAATAAATTCAAAGTTTGTGATGCTGGAGAGAATTTGCTGTGCAGAACTACAATTATCAGTACCCCAGTCACTGAACATAGTATCTTGCAATTCAAGTCGTTGGTCATGCCCAATTGCCTCCAAAGCCTCTACAATGAAAGTGTATGCTTGATAAAAGTACTGGAATGCCTTGTGAAGTTCAGCCCAACGGGTCTTGCACAGCTGCAAAAGAGCTTTGCGCTTAGTAGGATGATCCTTCAGTCTCATCCACAATGAATTGTAGACGTTTCTGGCTTATATTAAGCACAAACCTTCAGTTTATCAAGCATATTTCATACCTTCGGTAAAGCACAAAAATGGCTAATTACAGTGTCCACTACAATGCACATATGTTGCAAGAGGTGATTTCTCTTTGATACGTGCCTGCACTCCAACAATTCCAGAAGACATATTGCTTCTCCATTGTATCCTTGTCCACGCATATTTTCCACAGTAGTCTGAAGTTCCTCCAATGTACTGAGTATTTCATGAACAATTGTTTCACCAGTAAGCCTAGTGAGTTTCACAAATGTTAGAAACTCCTCTCTGATGTTGCTTTCAGCATCTACAAATCTAACACAGATGGCAAGCTCTTCAGTATTGTGAGAGGTTACTTCATCTGCACAAATGCTGTATAGCTTTGCCTCTTTGATATCTTACACAATGTCACGAAAAACAATGTGTTTCCCCATGCATTACATCTAGAAGTTCATTCTGAATTTGGGGTGACATATATGTGACACTCTCATTTCTGGAGCCTTCATATGAGTACTCAAAGTCTCATCGTGTTTTAGCCAGCAGCTTTAAAAGGCTTATAAAATTTCATGATCTAGCTTTTCATGGTCACTACGCAAAGCAATGCACAATACAAAATAGCATCTGCCACTGTCTTCTAAATAGACCTGTTGTGATGTATATTGTCAGCTTTTCTTGTGTTTATTAGAACTGGTAAAGAAGTGTCTGGCTTTTCCACAGACATTATAAAAGTATCAGCAAGTTGCATGGCCTCCTGGTGATATTGAGACTGTTCATGACTGTTGCACTTTTCACTCCTCTTGTGCCATTTACGAAAAGGGTGGTTTACAATTTGACGATTATTTTCAGGATTAGTACGGAAAATAGCACAAGCTATACAAAACACTCCATCTAACACTTCACTGTACACCATCCAAGGATGTTCTGATCTCAGCCAGCTCTGTTGGAAGCTACGATTCCTTCCACCAAGGTAGCTTCTAGGAAACATGAAATTGTAATGGAACTGCATGGTGCTTAGAAATGCATATTTCTCTCCTAGTAGTCGTCCTATAGTTTGTGTAACTTCACTGGGAGATAAATTGTCATTTATGAGCCATCCAATGTCATTTGCAGTGCTTTGAGAAGTAAGTGTGACTCGGTTTGGACATATCTATTTTGAAGGCGCTCACTATCTACATCCACTACTTCACTTGGAGTTTGAGCGACATTCTGTGTCCCTTGATCGATATTCCGTGTCCCTTGATCAACATTCCGTATCCCTTGATCGACATTCCGTGTCCCTTGATCGACATTCCGTGTCCCTTGATCGACATTCTGTATCCTTGATCGTCATCGGGCAATTGCAAACTACCATTGGAGTCAGTAGCTTTGCCTTCTGGCAAAGTGAAAGTCGCACTTTTGGTGCAGTTTTCAGCCATTTTCCGTTTCTTGGAAAGGAAAAAGCTGTCAAGAGATTTGCACCACTTTGCAGATCTCTTGAGTTCTCTTTCCCACTGTTCCGGCCATCCCATATCCAAAACAACGGAGTAAACAGCAGTGAGCAGTGCTAGCTAAGCCGAAGTGGCAATAGAAGCAAATGCGCATATATATTCAGTGGCGGCGGAACCGGTCAGGCCGACCAGGCCATGGCCTGACCAATCTTGGCCCGACTTCATTAAATATTCATTACAATTAAAATATTCCTAGCTTAATTGAATGAATTGTGGGTGGGGCAAAAGGTTTATTATTTATTATTAAAAATGGCCTGACCCATCATGAAAACCTTCCGCCGCCACTGATATTTTGGCGAAACCGTTAAACAGACGATATGCAAATCTAATTATAAGAACAAACGTATATAATTTAATACCCCTAGGGGTTAAGTTAAAGTGGATGATAAATTAATCTTGGTGTAGGGTGGCCGGAACTAATCCATGACTGCAGGGGGGGGGGGGGGGGCAGGAACCCAAGGAACCCCCCAGCCTAAGGACCTGCTAGCTGGGATGTTGGAGGTGGTGTGTAGGGTGTGTAGGTTGTTGGAGGATATATGAGTGTTGGGCGTGTACTAGGATTGTAGTTGGTGTCTGGTGTCAGGGTTGGAGGTATTATGTAGGGTCTTATACTACACACAGTCTAAAATAGACCACTATTCATGACCAGTGGTCGTACAGTGCACCAGTGGTGAACTTCTTTCTATTTTCACAGGAGGAGCAGGTGGGAGATTATACCATAGCAGTGCAAAAAAGTGTGTGATCAAAAAGAGAGCATCGCTCTGCACAGGCAGGAGAAGAAACTGGTGGTCATGCTGGCTGCTGATGGATGGTATGGTTCAAAGTGTGTGTGTGTGTGTGTGTGTGTGTGTGTGTGTGTGTGTGTGTGTGTGTGTGTGGTGTATGTGTGTGTGTGGTGTATGTGTGTGTGTGTGTGTGTGTGCGTGTGTGTGCATATCTACTGTTGCATGTATCTCCATAATATTTCTAACTCTTTCACGGGCAACAGAGCAATACAGTATTGCTTTGCAGGTACTATACTAAAGCCACTATGTTTACCTAAACCATTAAGACTTTTGTAGTCAACAACACATTGATCAAATTAGCGTAATTTGTTTACAAACTACGTTTTCCTGCAATGCGCAAAATCACACTACAATAATTTGGCTTCACCCATAATAGTGTTTAACATTAGAAGTAAACATTTAAAATATTATTGAAGGAAAGATGGGTGTTGCTGGGATGTATGGAAATGAATGATTCTGAATAGCTATTACTATTATTAATGAGCACAATTGTAGAGTTTGTCTGCACAGATGATATTAGTTATTGATTTGTTTATAGTTTTGGTTGTGTGTATTCATTGTATTTATACGGAAAAATATTGAGCTCATTGTTACAAACTGTTAAATGTTCCTTTTTACACATTTAGAATGCTGTGAACATGTCTGTCTGACATCGCTGACTGACTCCTGCTGCCATAGTCTCGTACCCAGACCCAAAGTTACAGAGCCGCAGGTGGATTACATCACGTCTACGCATAAGTAGGGTCTGGTGAACTGCTGTGCTAAATTCACCAGAATTTTGGGGAACCAATCAGATTAGAGGTATGCAATATTTGCATATCTTTTTATAATCGAGAGGTTAATTAGGAATTCGTGACGGTATGTGGTGACATGCGACACACACACACACACACACACACACACACACAACACACACACAGGGACAGTGTAACCCCACCGTAGAAGCTGGCAAGTCGGCCCATGTGCCTTAGTAGACTGTCACATGTCACCACATTTGTCACAAATTCCTAATTAACCTCTCTTAAAAAAAAGATATGCAGTTATTGCATACCTCTAATCTGATTGGTTCCCCAAAATTCTGGCTACTAACACCTAGCAGTGATGTAATCCACCCACAGCTGCATAACTTCGGGTCTGGGTGCGAAACTACTGCTGCCAAGAAAATCATGAGGTAACAACTTGTGTGCATCATTATAAACTATTTAAAATTACTTGGCAGGATGGCAATACTGTTTGAAGATACAGTTCACTCTGAAGCTGCAATGCCTTTTTGGAAGCTGCAGTTCAATATCAACTACAAGTCACAAGACTGCTATCTTTGTTGTCTGTGCACATGGTTGCTGGTTTACTGTTGTTTTATTTATTAGTTTGATATGCAGTATGCACGCAATAATAAATTATCTCACTCTTATTAACTAAAGGAGTGCGTGTCAATCCATAAGAAAGAGTGACGCGCAATCTTCACATCGATTGTGAAGAGCACTCCACGTAGAGTGCTCTTCACTCTTAAAGTAGGAGTGAAAGGCAGCAATTCTTCCGTACACAACTGTTGCAGCAGGACCAAGTCCACCAGAGGTTGAGCAAACAAGCTATAGTAGGGGTGTGAAGTTAGCAGCCATGCATGCTCACCATCTCTCTCTTGTCCTGTACAAGGTGGCGATAGCATTAAGCATGTTTTTATTTCTTGTTCCATGGCATTTGTTTCTTTTTTCCGCCGGCAAATTTGTATTTCTCCCTCCAGGTGAATTGAAATAGCTACCATGTATACTCTAGCTAGATATAATGGAATCTAGAGTACACGGTACCTTGCATCTGTAGCACGAACCCTTGAGTGCACCGTGCCATCTAGGTCCAAGAAGCCTGAAAACTCACAGTGCATGAAGTCTATGGTCCGCGCTACTCTGCATGCGTGAATTCAATTTTTGATCAGTTTACAATCTGCATGTCCCTGATTTAAAACCTGCAGAGAGCGTCTCAACTATGTAATCTTAAGGTAGATACGGCGAATGAAGGTTCGAGGAGAGAAAGAAGCGGTAAAAGAACTAGATACGGCGAATGGAGGAGAGAAGGACGTATATAGTATATGCAGACACCAGCGCTGACGAACCCGATTACTACGCGATTGAAGCGTCTGACTCAGTATGCTTGTCAAGTGCCGGCTGTTATCCAGAGATAATGAAAGGTAGACCAGACTTGAAATCAGATCTACGAAAACGCAGGAAAGTTATGCGTCAAATCATGTTATGATCTTTCAAATGATCTTAGCTTTTGAAATCGTCTGTAAAATCAGAAAATGGTCGATCAGAGAAAAATCAACTGTGAAATCATTTCAAAATCATTTTCAAATCACTCAGTGATTTTACTAGTAATTTTAAATACAAATCACTACAGAATCATTTCAAAATCGCTCTAAAATCATTCAATGATTATCTTGGTGATTTTTAAAAGAAATCATCTACCAAATCACAGTTCAATAGGAATGCATTTTTTTCTTGTACATTTAGAAATGAAAAGCAGTATAGGTTCAGTCTCCATATGATTCTGAAGTAAGATTGTCTTCACTATCAGCAGGTGTACTTTCTTGTGATTGAAGGAGATATTGATCTCTGCTTGCAGTACTACATGTTCCTTCAATATCTTGCTGCGTATGTGCTGCACACATGACGTCTTGCTTGTCGAGCCTTGGAAATACTCCCAAGCCGCCGCACCTTGCTGGAACCATCTTCAGCAACTTCTATTGTTAAATATTCCAGAGGTATTGGCTTAACAGCTTTCTCTTGAGCCATCTAAATAATATTTTAGTTTAGATATAGATCAACCTTGCACGTTTGTCTATGTATACATGTGTATGTAGGCAATGGCTGCTATTATAACTTTGCTTGCATAAGTACAAGTCTACTCGTGTTTTCGCTCACGTAGCTTAACAGAGCCATGCAGCTTTCGCCAATTCAGACGTTCGGAGCATTGTGTAGTAGTCCTTTGCAACACTCCGTGAATCCATTTACGAAACGCCTACACACTGGTACATACGTATCTTAATCCGTCGCAGGATATGCGGCTTGTTGTAGGAATTGTGCATGCATGCATGCCCTTCTACCTGAGCGAAAAGGGACCTAGCGCATACATTCAGTATGCGCAATAGAAATGTAATGCTAATTACAAATTCAGAGCCTTACAACTGCGTGACAGAAACTACGATTCTCAATGCGTAAGAAGCAATGTGTAGAGGGCATTTCAGACTCTAGAATATCATAAAATTTGAAATCTTGAAAAAAACATGCGATAAGTTGCCTTTTCGCGAAAGCGATCCCATACTGATAAATGTTTATATTTTATACTATCCGATGCAGTACAAGTATACATGCTACAGCTTTATTGGATACGGAGAATGATAAAAATGGCACTTCTGGTTATATATATGCTTCCGATTCAAGCCTTTCATCTGATTCGGATACTTTCATATTGCTCTTTGTAAGCAAAAAAAAAAACTACATGTACAGGTGTATGTGATTTTTCTCTAGATGGTGTTCAATTGGATTTATACTCTGAATCAAACTTATTTGATATTTCATCAGTAATTAAGCAAGGTATGACAATCTTTCGTGTTACACAATCTAGGAAATTGTTTTAAAATTAACAGTGCATAGTTATTTAATACTTAATTGCTGGGATAGTGTTATACTGGAAGTAACCAAATTATAAATAGAATTAAAAACAAGGTGGATGGGCCCTGAGAGTGTGATTACATTTGTCCATCTAAAGCAAAGAACTGGGCAGGGGAACTTCAGGTGCTGGCAACCATCAGGAATTGTCAAATGCTAATGAGGCGAAATGCTCAAGCTGCCCACACTTTGCCTGCCCCTACCCTGGGACATTACACGTAAATGTTGTGTTAGTTGACAGCTGCAAACTAACTATTTAAGGTTGACTACATTTATTTATTTTTTGCAGATGTGCTTGATTTTGGAGGTCTTTTGAGATTTTCAGTTTTTAAACAATTTTGAAGCAATTTTAACGCTCCTGCAGAAAGGTACGGTAGTTTTGATCCAGTGCATATCAAATATAGCCATTACTTGTGCATATAACATTTTAGGCTAAGTATCTCATTATTGTGGATTATTTGATATAGCAAATATAGTCATCTTAGCCATTTGAAATACAGCAGGTGATAGTCCAAATTGTTTGTCTATATTACTAGTGCAGGGGGGCTTCTATGGTGGCCTTCTATTACTAAAGTGCCACTTAATGTGAGACAGCTATTTCAGTGGGGATCCACTCTTGTTTATCAAGTTGAAACTTGATTGCACACTAATGAGCTGATTAAGGAAGCTACTTGGTTTTTGCTATAATTGAACTATTAATTATATTAATTTTGAAAATTGATGATCAAGTGCCCCGATACTAATTCCACTGTATGAACTGAAATATAATTAACAGTTACTATTTATAAACTTATATATTGCTGTTAGAGTTTATTGAAATGTTTTTGGGTAAATTTGAACGCCCTATATACGTACTGAAATCCAGCAAATGGATAATACTGATGAAGAAGATGAAGGCCTGTTGACTAACTAGCTCTAGACAGAGATTACTTCTAAAATACAGTAATAGCAAACACTTAAATATCAATTGGTTAAATCTATTATTTACTATACAGAGTCACATTATTTTATTTTATTTTTTTTACCCCCATCCATATGGTTAAAGCATATGTTCAAATATTCGCAGTTTTGTAAGTTTATTGAAAGTTCTAAGCAAGTTATCACTTGGAGATGACTTAAAAGATGTGCATGCAATGGTTGGAAACGTTTTGTCATCCAAACCATTCTTTTCTCAACATCAAATAACATTGGTCTGCTTCTAAACATTGATTGGTTCAAACGTTTCAAGCATTTTGAATACAAGGTTTCTGCAATTATGATCTCTGTTCTTAACTTACCAAGGCATGAACGTTGTAATACTAAATGGACTATGATTTTAGAGTGATTCCTGGTCCATCAGAACCAAAGGGTCATATAAACACCTTCCTAGCTCCACTGGTTGATGATCTTTTGTTATTGAATCGAAGGATGTTTTGGATTTACGCTGCTCTTCTTCGCCTTTCTGCAGATATTGAGAAACACTGTACTATTCCTTGGTCACAAGGCTGACTTAGGGTGCTCTTGTTGCACTTTTAAGGCAGAACGTGAACCAGACAAACAAGTTACATCAGAGAAGATGACATAAATGATATATGCTTATGTGACATGGCTGACATTTAGATCACCCAGCAAAGATAAAGCATCTGGCCTTTTCATGGTGAATAACAAGTTCTATGAACATGATAGAATTATAAGTCCAAGGTGCTTTGTGAACCATTGTACCTCCAGATGGAGGGAAAACATCATCATTCTATGTGTGTAAACTTCCCCTGTGAATTAGAATGTTGAAACTGCAAGACAATTCATTCTTTCTTTTTTTTGTTCTGTTTTTTTTTTTTGCACCTTCATTAAAAAGTAGTAAAGTCATCCAAATAGCTTTATTATGCAATTTTGATTTTAAAATCACTTGCATATGATTCTTAGAATGGATGCAGTGAGTTTGTTCTTCTGTAAATTTACAATTCATACAAAATATTGTATGCACTGCATGATTTTAAAAATCAGCACATGTGGATTCCAAATCATACTCATATCATATAAATCACAACGTTATATCCTGGGGAAAATGTGTGAAATTACGTTGTTATTTTCTGCATGATTTTAAAGAAATCAACTTTTGATTTTAGTGGATTCAGAATCATACTCAAATCATATGAATAATCTGACAGATCATTTGATAACATAATTTCAAGCCATTTTTTCCCTGTCAAAGTGTGCATCAACGGTATACTGTGTTTAAGTTTGCGGAGCTAATAAGATGAAGTGGAAAAGAGGAGCTCCAGTCTACTTGAGAGTATTGTAAAGGCTTTAGACGCAAGGAACAAGGTACTGAAGTCTATTCATGAAGGTGTATAGGGGAAACAACCCAAACCAAATCTCTAGATGGTGTCATGTTGGTTGTGATATGCCTAAAAGTAGGTGGATGCCAATATGTGTGACCAAGGATGAATATTGATGCACAACAGATTGTCAGACATGTCCACAATTCCAAAGTGGAAACATGCTGCAACAAAACTGCACCCAATTTCTATCTCAAGCAAAGTTTGGTACCACTTTTGTGCAGCTTGCCTTGAAGGATTTGTATGCATTTTTGTCATTGTAGAGACTACTTCTCAAAATGGGTAGAAGCAAAGCCTCTGAAGGGCAATTGCACAGCAATTTGCAGTCTTTTGTTGCCATGGATGCACCTGCATACAGATCAATGATCAAGGATTGTATAACATGTCATGTGTTGCTAATGCGTATTAGTTGATGTGTCTTTTTCGAGGTGCGTTTTTTGTGTGACTTGTAATTTGCATTGAAATATCGAGAGATGGAGTAGTCACAGGATATCCCTTGTAAACCCAAGAGAACCAGGTCCATAAGTCTCTGGAAGGATGCAAATGCATTGCACAATCCAAAGGGCATCACTCTAGATTCAAACTGACTCTCAGGAGTAGATAATGCTGTCTTTTCCCTGTCAACGGTGCAGTCTCAACCTGTCAATATCCACAGGCTATGTCTAGAGTCGAACCATCTTGAACCTGACAAGGAATCCAGTGTGTTGTCTATTCTTAGTAATCTATATGCATCCTTCCTAGCCACCGCATTCAGTTTTCTGTACCTTTTTAGCCAGTACAAAATGGGATGTCCAGGGACTGATTTATGGGGTGATGACTCCTTTCTTTAAATAATTCCTTGCATTGAGTTCTTTAATGAAAGTGAACCCTCCTAAACAGCTGCTGAATGGGTGGTGCATACCCAGTGTAGATTGAGTGTTGACGGATTCTTGTCATTCCAATATCACCTTCCCTCTCTGGGAATACTGCTGCATATTTTGCAAGTAAACCACTAACATGGTAGCTGTGCCATTTATTTTTTCTTCCTTTTGCAGTGACAGATATCTCTTCACTGGATGCTTTTACAAAGGCTCTTCCTTGGAAACTCCTGCCACCACCATCCCATTACTCAGTGTACTTGGTACTAAGCTTTAGTTCCCTGCACGTATTTTTGTCAGAATGGAGTTCCCCAGCAGCTACACTCTAATACTTGTTGTTTTTTTTTGTTTGTTTTTTTTTGTAATCGCTATGCTTAATACATGTAATTATTCCAATCACGTAACAGTGATGCCTATACCATGCTATAGTTCATGGGGAGGGGGGGGAGGGTATATATATTTCACAAAACTCGCAGGAATTACAGCAAAAAAAATCCATGAACATAAAACATCAGAGGTATGTGTTAAACGAAAGCTCTTTCAGATTTTCAATGCCAGGAGAGAGGTGAAGTATGGAGGGGAAGAGGTTGCACCAGTCCGCAATGGTACATATGATACTACAGTTGAAAGGGAGAAGTATTTAATCACACTGCATGAGATACCCGCTGCTGCTGCTTTTTAGTTCAAACCTAAGATATACACACACCACCACCACCACCACCACCACCACTACCACACACCCCACCCGCGTACTTTTTTATTATTATTCCTGGGTTTTGGGAGATT
This sequence comes from Ephydatia muelleri, assembly GCA_013339895.1. Taxonomy (NCBI): domain Eukaryota; kingdom Metazoa; phylum Porifera; class Demospongiae; order Spongillida; family Spongillidae; genus Ephydatia; species Ephydatia muelleri. The sequence continues at coordinate 3,625,604 of JABACO010000021.1, forward strand.
ATTATCCATGCAATTCACCATGAGGTCTCACGTGACTAAATATAAAATGCTAATTGTCAAATTAAAGTTAAATATTTCAAGCCTCGAGCAGTATGGCGAAGACGGCAACACAGTCTGAGGATGAGATGGGCTTTTCTCCAAACAGGTAATCTCGGCTTGTTCTGAAAATGCCAAGTGGTTTTTTGATACATAAGTGTGGGTGTGGACCTTCGTGGGGGGATGGGGAGGGGGGGCGGGGGGGGGGGGGGGGGGGAGAACTGTTCCCTTCACCTCCTTCCCCCCTCTCCCCATTCTCGTTTCTCCACCGTTCTTGCTTTGATACCTTGAGACGTAATGCGCTGTCGTATTTGCATTTACGCCGCAAAGACATGCGAAACTCACACGCAGGCGCGCCTGAGTATTTCACGTTGTTATTAATGATCTGTGTTCACAGAGTGGATTTTGTTAGCGTGGAATGTGTCTGCTTATCTCCAAGTGTGTGTGTGTGTGGGGGGGGGGGGAAGGAGGGGGGAGGCATGCATGAGTGCTTGTGTGTATGTGCGTGCATGTGCGTTCCATACCCATGTTCGTGTGACTGTGTGTCTATTGTACGAGTGCCTGTGTTTGCGCATGTGTACGTGCGTGTGTGCGTGCACATGTGTATGGGAGAACTGAACATAAATTCTGAACGCCCGATTTGTATACTGTTTTGGTTACTTAGCAACACTTCGTCAAATTATTCATGACGTGGCCAACAGCTGAAATGAATTTCATTAACATAGCGTAACAGTCCTTATAAGGACCTATAAAATGTACCATGCTGAACAATTCCAGTCGATTCTGCCCCCAAGTATCGTCGTGATAAACTTCGTGCGGCACGAAATTGGCTGCACTATCATGTTTTTGATACTAGCAACTATCGTGTGTTGAGTTTGTGGAATTATGGACAAGTTGATGTTGTCTATAGTAAACACCCATAGTCGTGCTCATACTGTCAATGCTTCCCATCTGTTGAATAAGCAAGTGCTGCAGATTCTCATTTGGAACATGTAAACCAACGCATCTTGTTAGTGTCAATCTAGGAGTAGAATCAGAGATAATACTCTGGTAGAATGGATTCACCATTCCTACAGTTTGTGCAGTTTGTTGAAAGCATTCAAAACCTGAGTCAAATCATATCTATGGTAAAATATTGTGAGGATTGTGTCAAATATTTCTCCAATGTAACAAATTACAGCAAAAAATTATGTACTGTCTTACCTGCCCTGTGGTTACTTGGATACAGTGATCATCACCATTGCATTTAGTTATGGACGGTCCTGATTTATCCTTCAATACTCTGCATGCATTATACCATATCTCCATTGCAGCTATCTCAGAAATATGGCCAAACAATTTAGACCCCTGGGTGACTGTTTTAGGTGGTTAGACTGTATTAATCTTGTTGTGGCAATATGTCTTATGTGTCATTGTCTTGATGACAGGGGTCAACATTAACGCTTGCCCGATGCCTGATGCAAGTAAATAATTCTGTCGGGCAAGTTGACCCAATCTTCGGGTTGCCCTTACAGGCAAATACAGTAATGGCAAAACACTTTGCTATTATTCCTTATGTAATCCTCTATTAAAACAAATAAGTAGACCATAGTGGTGGTGTGGTTTAAGTGGAAGCCATAAAGGAGACATGTGGTCCCATTTGTGCTACTGTGCTAGTACAGTATGCTATCCAAACTGCGACCACCAAAAGGATGGTAGTTTCCCAGGCAAAGCTATAGGCAAAAAAATGACACAAGAAGACAGCAAGAAGAGGAGTGAGTTGTATGAGGCAGAAACTCGTGATTGTGACACCTTGAAAATTGCTTCTAGGATCAGTACTGGCAACGATGCAGTAAATTACACTGCCTTTCTTCACACAACTGAGACCTGGTGGCCATGGTTCCTCAGATGTGATAAATTATGATGTCCTTGCCTTTGGCTACCCAATAGCAGATAAAGTTCCCCTCTTGCATGGCACAACTCATTTTAGATTAAATAAGTGAGCTTATATTTGCGGTGTTTTTGTTTTTTTTTATAACACGTTAGCCTTGTGTGAAGGCTGATGTTGCCCCATAGGATCTGCAGCATTCCCAAATAATTAACACAGCAGGTGCTTGTTTCTATGCCCCATTACCCTTGGCATCATTCCTGTGATTGACACAGAATCAGTGTCACACCATTGTGCACTGTTTATGTGTGTAAATATTTATGTACCACATAGCTTCCATCCCTCCAGTCACAATGCACTGCTTGTACCCACAGGTATGATGATGGGTCAGACCCAGGAGCAGGCAGCCAATTAGCTAGACAGCAGAAACTTGAAAAGCAGGTTTGCTAAATGTTGTTTCATTGTACCTTGTATTTTGTTAAGATAAATGTACAGGTGAAAAATAAGACTGATACATCAATTGATAGAAGAATTGCATCATGCACTATTCCTAGTCGCTCATACAATGAATAATAGTGTAATGTGAATTCATACCATCTGCTTGTAGGTTGCTACTTGTTGAATCAAGTAGGTCAATTGTCGCATGCATATACATGTATTTCTATGTAATCTGATATTCTGCAATGCAAATTTGATACACCAAAATAGCAAATCCTTGCACACATTCTACATCAGTTAAATTTGCAGACTAACAATATGCCAACATTATTCTTTGTGCTTATTTTTTCATCTGATGCATGTACGTATGTACATTACAGCACATGAATTTGTATGTTTGTTGGTTCGTGTATAAGTGTGCCTGCAAAAATTCGACACCAACCCTAACTTCCTCAAAAGATATGCATTCACCTTTCCTATACTGGTATGCACCAATTTAACTGACACTACACTGTGACATGAAACCAGAATATTTATACTAACTGCTTTTTTTTAGTTTATCAAATAACAAACCATGAAAAACAAATGGACCTGCTTCACTAACTCTAATGCAATGGATGTTATTCCATAACTCTTAAAGCTACTACATTCACTAGGATAACTGAAGTACCTTAGTACAGTATGTAAGTGCATCCAGTTAGAATTATGTGAAGCCACCACAAAAGTGGACCCAATAATGTCTGAACCCATATTTATCCAGTTAGGCCCAAGTATTCTTGGATGTTCAATCTGGCTTCCATCACTTCACACTTACAGTGTACATGCACAAATGTAATTCATTTTGCTTCTTAATCAAGGCACGTATACACATACACGCAGCAACATCCTATCCATATCTGCACACACTCATGCACACTCACACATAATTCTTACAAAAATTCATACATCTAACTCATTCTTGTGACACTCTTTACTGTAAACAATGCAATGCCATACACTAGAAAGCTCTTATGGAACAGAAGAAGAGACAGAGGCAGATGCAAAATGGTACGCATTAAATAATATATCTGAATGCAAAGCAACTGTGCTCATGTATTGTTGAATAGAAACCCCAATGTAACACTGTGTAGCAGGCATATCCAATGGAGTTGTACAACGTAGATGTACTGTTTGTAAGATTCAAAAATCCACTTGACTGTAACACACATTTGTTTTAAGATTGCTTGCCTGTGTTCAAGAAGGTTGATAGTGAAATGTAGATCAGGGCCAGGGTTGGAGCAGCATTGCCTCTTTACAAAAAAAATTTGGTTTATGTATTGAGTCAAACATTTATTTTCTACATGTATATCTGTAGGCATGTCTGTCATTTTTGGTATACTGTCTACGTTTCAAGTGCATAGGTGTTTCGTTGTAAATATATTACACTGATTTTTAATGCACACTGAGTATATACACATACTAAAGACAAATAATGCGCTTACGTTTGAGTTTAAGTTCAATATTTCTTACAATTATTTCAAATCCGTACTATCAACTGGTATAGCAAAACATGCTCCCTTTTCACCTAACCAAATAAAATTACGAGTGATAATGATTATCACTATCGGTAGTAAAAAAATTAATATAATTATTTTTAAATTACATACAGGTCGAAAATGGTTCCAATATGGACATTTCATACTCCCAACATGTTAGTGTTTTCACTTCTTTATTTATTTATTTTTAATATTGAGAAGCAAATGTGTGGACTACACGGTGAGGTCAAAACTAAATTACAGACAACCAATGATGTGAATAGTGACTTCAAAATGCATACACAATGATAATGCTCCAATTGCACAATAATAAGTTTTAATGGTTAGTGTGTTAGTGTGTTCTCGCAACATGACAGAAACTATGCAGATCATTAGAAAACTGTGCAATTGCAATGATGCAGTGAGATGTGTGCTGTGTTTCTACATCTTCTCCTACCCACCCACTCCCACCACCCCCGAATTCAGGAATGGTTATGGCCAGCAACCTCGGAAGTCGTCCCATTTCCTCTAAAAATCTCAGACCCTCCAGTAGGCCACAGGGCTTGACCAGTCCTTCAAAGGGGGCCACTCCTAATTCCATCAGCTTGGCATCACCAAACAGGAGACTAAGCAGTGAGTCTGGTCTGACAATAAGGTGTGGATTGTGAGGAAGGATATGGTCAAAGAGGAGCAGTAGGGCGATGAAGGATGCCATACGGAGAAAATTGGGGTCTGGAAAAGGAATAGATCACTGAATTGATCATTAATTAATATTGCACTATTACGAGAGCATCCATCTTGCATTACTTGCAGTGGGCTTTCATTTGACCACAGTACACTGTACACAAATTGTAATGCAGTAAAATTGTTTGGTTTCCTGACATGATCCAAAGTTAGGCCAGTATACAGCACCTCAGCCCTGCCCATCATTTTGATCGAAAATTGGGATTAGCTGTCCTCTTTTGTCCACTGTTCATGCATTTTCAATCAAATTTTCAGTCACTGAAAGTTCTTTCAAACTTCTCTCATGTGTTGGGTAAAGAATGTATTTACATAGTACATTAACAGCTGCAATGTGCTAATGAGACCGTTTCCTAGCCTCTCCTTTCTGCTTCCATTGTGCCTCTAATTTCCTCATTTCTTCACCCACAATTCACTCTTCCTTTAATAATTCTGATCTTCTTGCTTTCTTTTTAACTCCATTGTGTTCTTCACTGCAGGTACAAGCAGCTCACCTTCTGATGAACACGATGAATCATCTCTTATTCCGCCAGTCTTACACGACTTTGGAGTCATGGAAACTACCTCTTTCAGTAATTCTACAAGCCTCAAACCAGACGATGAGGAGAAGGTGTGTCCTGTGATATGCAGTATGACCTTGTGGATTAGGCAATATGTTATATATATTATTATACAATCGATGTGTGTGATACAGTCTGGGAACTACATTGGTCAATATTATAGAGGCAAGCATGGGGTCCACCATCACCATGAGGCCTTATAGGGCAGGTTGTATTTTATATTGTTCAAATCAAGATTGCAATGTTTCATCCATCACCCATTCCCAGAGTAAGATGACACTACATATACTCATAAAACATAGTAATCATTAAATCCTCATTTAAATAGCAGGTACAGTTAGACAGGGTCATTCCCCACAATTAGAATGCTTCTCAAACCAACTCTGATTCTTTATAGACGAGAACATAGGAGATAGGGGGGCAGTTTTCGATGCACCAAAATTCTTTGGTTGCAGTCTAAAAGGATTGCAAAATTAATCTATGGAAAACTTGAACAATTTGACATGTGCTTTTTTTGTCTTTCTGAAAGTTTCCATGGTTCAAATTTTTAATTACGCATGTGTTGAACAATACCCGATATTATGGTAGCAGAACTCTCTGAAGAAGAGAAAATTGTAGTGATGGCTTTGACACACATCAAAGACCCAAGCCTAACTAGAGCATACAAGTGTGTTGCCCTGTGACCAAAACCTTACACCCAATCTGCTTTCCATCAGGTGTCACCAACACCAGCTCCAAACTTGACAGCAGCCAAGTTAATGGCAATGGGTATAGCATCATCTTTGGACTATGACAGCAGCAGCGATAAGGAAGGTATGCATATGATGTTGTCTGTATAGAAGAAGGAGGTAGGAAGCAAATGTAAATGTCCCATGTATATTTTACACAAAATGAAGGGACATATGACTTATCTTTGCTGCTCTGTTTCTTGTTTGGTGTGAGTGCTGTAATTCTAGATTACACCTATTCATTTATGTATTTAATTATTTAATTCATTTTTTTGTGGCAATGATATAGATACATGTATATGTAAATCGGCTGATGTCAACATACATCAAAGAAATAAACAATAAAGAATGCAAACACATACCACATTTGTGCATGTATTTATTTATGTATTGAGTGATGATTCATTCAGTCTGTCAGATCATGATTTTTTGTTATATGAAAATTATGCATCATGTCCTTTTCAATTTATGAACATACACATACATGCAAAAAAAAAAAAAAAACAATGACCAGTCCACTTTGAGCTGGGATGGGAACAATCATGCCTGTTGTACATTTATGAGGCACTACTACCGCATTACGCCCTTCATAACTGCAATGTTTTTTATTCAGATGGAGCAGATGTGGAGCTATCTGCTGCTGAAGGAATTGATGCAGCTATGGAGGAGACTGGAGATGACTCAGCAATGGTTGCTCCCCGCATGGGAGGTGCTACCACAGCTATGAGTGAAGCACCTTCGGCTCCCTCGCAAACGGTACTGTTTTAATTTTACACGTATACGTACCTGTAAGGATCATTTTTCTTATGTTTAGTGTTGTGTGATAAGATGGATTCATTCATTTAATGTACATTCAGCTGTGCACACATCTTTGCTGAGGTTTGTCATAGAGAGCTTCCTTTATTTCCCTCTGCACAGCATGATGAATCGAGCAGGAATGAAATGGCGCAAGCTCTGATGGAGCAGCTAAAGAATATGAAAGAGTTCGTAATGAAGTGAGTTGAGTTTTTTTTCCAAATCTCTAATTCCTTTTGCCCATGTCATTGTGGGTACTGTATATTGGCACCTCCGCCCACGCTGCCCTCTCCAGGGCCTATTGATGTCCTCAAGCATGTCACATCCAATGTGTTTCAGGACACCCTCACTCCTCCTCAGGCCTGCTCCTGAGGGTGTTACGATCAAATGCAGGATTACGCGACAAAAGAAGCCATCACCACTGTACCTGCTGCACCTTGAAGAGGAATTTGTTGGCTCTAAGGTACAGTGATGTATTATTTTCCATGAACGTGCCTATGTACACAAATGTATGTGGAACACTCTCAAAATACATTCACATGCGCTTCAGTGTTAAATGTGCGGATAAATGCAGTGCTAGCGACTATGACCTTCCACCCCATTCACCGACACAACAGGTTTTCCTATTGGCTGCTCAAAAGAGGAAAAGAAATCGTTCCTCCAATTACCTCCTCTCAATTGACCAGAATGACTTTGAAAGGCAAAGCGACAATGTTGTGGCCAAACTTCGGTATGTTCTCCATGAACCAAGCTTCCATGTAGGGAATGGGGAGGGGTTTAGGAAGAGGGATTGGGGTGATAGGGTGACCTTTAGTGGGATAATTGATTATTTTAGGGAGAGGATAGTTGGGGCACCGTAGTGAAGGGATGATTGGGTGACTTTAAGGAGAGGATGATTAGGTGACCTTATGGAGAGTGTGACGAGATCATAACGTGCAACACCATTACAGTGTAGAAAACTACGTTTAAATGTCCTATGTTTGATGTGCTCCAAGGGTGAGTGAGTGATGCTCGATGTAGCGTTACTGCATTGTTCATTTCAATATTTCATCTGCACGTGCACTCACATCCACCACACACATACATGCACACAACTATGCATGCATCTTGTTCATAGTTCCAACTTTGTGGGAACGTCATTCACAATCTATGATAGTGGTCTCAACCCCGAAGACACCAAGGCCATGCCCGATGGCTCCAATGTCAGACAGGAGCTGGCGGCAGTGCATTACGTGAGTTGGTTATGGGATATCCATTTACCATACGCAAATGGGCATGTACTGTAATGAGTGATGTCTAAATATTGGAATATCACATATTATGATAATTCAGACAAGCTTGCATGTCCATTTTCTTAAATACAAATGCAGTGCATACTATTGATGCCATGTTCTTGAATGCTGGCTCCATTTATCATAGGAAACAAATGTACTTGGATTCAAGGGGCCCAGGAAGATGACAGTGATTCTTCCAGGCGTTCATCCAAATAAAACTAGAGTGGTTGTACAGCCAAAAACTGTAAGTTAAGGCTATGTGCATGTATGTGCAGAAGAATTTTCCAAGCATGTTGAAAGGTCTAATTGTTATTCATAGGCTGATATATTATTGGAGCTACATGTGTTTTTTTAATTATTGCTATCTTCTGGATGTATAAATTTTATTCTACTTTATACATGGGATCATTGCCACAAAAAGATTTTCGGTATGTGGCTAGAAACATGACTGTTGCGTTGAAATGTATAGCTAATTAAAAATCCAGTGCTTTACAACTCTGAGTTCTCAGTGTGTAAAAGTTACTGTGTAGAGGACAGTTTAGATTTCTAGAACATCATAAAAATAGAAATCATGAAGAAAAAAACATGCATCATGTCCCTTTTCGCTACAACAACCCATTTTAATTTTATTATTTTAAATAAAGATCTATATTTTTTGAACAGCAGCAGATGAGCATTAATAGTTATTGTCTTGCAGTAACAAACAGTCTGATAGGTTGTACCTTCATTCTACATCAATGCATGCTTTGCATTTAGCCATATGATTCAATTATGCATCCAGTTTTGATCTGCCAGATTGTCTGCAGAAACCCTTCTTTTACCATAGAGCTTGCTGCCTGCCTATTAACTGAAGCCTCTTTATTTGTGCAAATAGGAAAATGAAACTCTTTTGTCACGATGGAAGACCAATCAAACAGCAGAGTTGTTGGCACTCTATAACAAGCAGCCAGTGTGGTCAGAAGGTCAGTATGGTTACACATCTAACTCCCATAGAACCATTTGTTGTGCTTCTTTGTAATGGGAAGGGGGTAGACAATGAGAGTTAGGGGGTTAACTGGTGCGAGAATGGGGGAGCTATCAAATAGAGGATTTTTGATTTTAATGGATGGGACATAATCTTTCCCAGTATCCCCTGCCCATAGACATATTCAATCGTGGAAAAAATCCAATGATCATTTCGTCAACACAAATCAACTGGTAATTGGGTATAATTAATCCTCTTGGACATTCAAGCCATGAAAAGCAGCTTTAAACATTTATAATGCGTATTTTAATACGTGGTGAAGAATCCACATCATCCTTTCATTTTTATTGCATGCAAGTTGAACTTTTGCAATCAAGGTCAAAGCTTACAAAAACTTAATTGAAAGAATATGCATTGTGCACTGAAACCATTAAATAATCAGTTGCATATGAAGCTGTAGTATCTATCTAACCCAAGAAACCTCAGAATGGCAGTTGCTACATAATAAATGTATAATAACACAGCTACCTAGGCCACACAGAAGCAAGGGGCACTAACGTGCACATGCACACACAATTACTACAGAAGCATGCATTGGATGTAATATGAATTTTAACATGACAGTACTAGAAGATCAGTTGCTAGTAGCCAGCAATATGGACTAATCAGTTAAAGTACCGTTAGCATTACAATACGTAGAACTCTGACTCCATGTACATCTACAAAAGAGGTTAAGAATAAATGCAGTAGTGCTGAATAGTTTGTGGTGAGTGTTGCCGCATGCATGTTGTGTTTTGAGAGACTTACACTTCCTACCAACACTAATGTAGATGATGTAAAATAAGTGTGGAATATTACCGATTGCAAACTTGAACATTTGCATCACCATTCTGCCATACACTGTCATGAATGCATCATTTTATCCCTGGTAACCAATGCAGCTACAATAGTGTTTCAATGAGTGTACATACTCTGCTGTGGGTGGCCATCTGTCTATTGCACAGCATTCATACATGCCATCTGTAATGACATTCACTGTGGGAAAGTCATTGTGTGTCATTCAAAGGGCAACCGAGCAGTCTGATGAGATGCACCTGCACTCCATATGGTATGGTGGAAACATCTGCCATGAAATGTCTACTTTTCATTTATAGAGACACAAGCGTATGTACTCAACTTCCATGGCCGAGTGACACAAGCTTCAGTCAAGAATTTTCAGCTCATCCATAGTGGCAATCGTAAGCTTGGCTTGATCACTCAGTTGTGCAATAGCAGAAATGCAGTTACACACACATGTATTCTGTTTATTACACGTTACTTTGAATCAGCATACAGCATTTACCCATTCATCATGCCTTTGGTAATAGACACACATCAAATTTGTTTTACAAAATGTAATACAAAAGTATCACTTCGTTCTTTAATCCAGGGCATAAATTGTTTCCCCCATTATTACTCTATATAAGTTAAATAAATAATTTACTACACGCTTAAATATACCTATTTGAGCACATTTGTAAATACCCTGTACATATACATGTACATGCGCACTTACCAGCCTCAACCAGAATGCAATATGCTTCAAGAACACAAAGCACTAAATGTGTATGAAACTAAGAATGATTATTCATGTTGAGTCTAACTGTTAATGTTTTTAAGCAGCTTTGTTCTATTATTTGCTCTCCAAATTAAGACGCTCTTACTTGTATGTTACACACACACACACACACACACACACACACACACACACACACACACATCATGTATTCAGCAAATTATGTTATAGTTCAGTTTGGACGAGTATCTGATGAGATCTTCACCCTGGACTACAACTTTCCAGCATCTGCTGTGCAGGCATTGGCAATCGCACTCAGCAGTTTTGATTCAAAGCTAGCTTGTGAATAATTTCAGAATGGGAGCCACAAGACTTTATGCAATGTGACATGCACATTGTTGGGGTTGCCTTGTCCATGTGTATGTTGTTCTTTTGTGTACATGTTGCGCTCATTGCCGAATTTTAATACACGCTTTGTCTTTTTTTGTCATCCTATACACAATCAATACTTACATACATGTACTAGTTAAAAGGGCTTTCTCCACTTGGACTATATTGTTGCATATATATTTATTACTGTTGGAATTATTCAAAATGGAAGAAGTTGTTAGTTATTTGCTTCACACTGAGCTGTGTTTTAGCTTATTCTTTGTTGTAGCTCATAACCATTATCCAACTGCACGAGTAGATAACTTTAGGGACAAGATCCCCTTTACTTCATAGTACAGTGACTGCGATGCCATCATTGCCTCGGTCACTCCACTACATCCATTTTTCAATGCCGCAGTCACTTCACTACATCCATTTTGTGATCACATTGAACCAAAATTGTTTATCTTCTTTTAAAAGGGTGCCACTATGAGGGGCAAGAATTGGTGCTAAATAAGGACAGATATTCTCACACTCCAGCTGGCAATACCAGTGCTACGAAAAAAATATTTAACAACAGCCCTTAAAAAGCTAAAGAATTGTAAAAATACAAACAATACATGTTTACATCCGTTAGAATAAAGTTGGAAAGGTACTCAATTATCACCATGGCTAACTAAAGCTGCTAGCTGTTTAGCATCAATGGAGGACAAAATAGGAGGAAATGCTCCTCTTTAAGAGGAAGGCATCCTTTGGGATGGAGGTGTTTGGTATGTCCACCTTCAGAGAAAGGGCCTACCTTTGGGAGGCTATTCACGGGATCATGTTTGGGAGGGAGGAAGTGTACCTTTTAAGCCTCCATTGCAGAGGAGGTGCCCATCTTGTGAGGAGGAGCACAACAAGAGAAGAGAGTACATGGTAGGATGTGGTATCACACTTTATCTGTTGCATGCATTTCACTTCAAACTGTTTGCAGCCAATTGCATTTCCCTCTTATTAGTTTAGCTTTAGACCCTATTGGCCACGGATATATGGCTCATGAAGCATTGGTCCATTTGTAGGGGAGAAGAACGGAGAGGTTATTTGTGGAGAGCAAACAACACTAGAAGGGTTTGTACATGGAAAGGGAAGGGTGTCTGTGAGGAGGGTGGAAATGGAGAACATCTGCTCTGAGCAAAGGGAGGGCGGTTGCAAAGGGGGTAATGGGTGTGTCAACTGCTCTTTCTTGACCACAAAGGGGTGTGGTCCACCAGAATGGGAGGTAGGTTGTTGTCAAGGGTGATGCAAAGGGGAGGGGGTTGTGCATGGATCCTTGGAGGCAACAGGACAACAAAGGGGTGTTTCTCTTGACATCTTATTAGGAGCTGAAAGTACCACATTAGGTGTGAGAGCAACAAATGAATTTAGCCTCACTGTCATTAGGGTAGACAATTCTGAAGCTAGTTATTGCTGTGTTCAATGTTAATTTATATATAGTCTTTTTTTGTTTTTTTGTGCGTGTGATCTGTTTATGTGCCTCAGTGTTAATCCGATGTTTATTGTGGGAATCATGCCTGCTGGCATTCTTTGCATTGTGAGCACAGGAAACACTTTGCATGGTAGCACTGTCCCCACTTGCATGAATGCGTGCTTTAGTATAAGTGTGGATGTAGGCAGAATGTGCCCTTAAGACATACACATTTTTGTTATCAGAAGCAGGTGTATCTATGGACATGGTGGTAATGACTTGACCCAGAGGCGACTAAAAAGGCAACACTTGTTGTCAAAAGGGTGGCATTGGGAGGTAGGGGCACAGTGGAAGGCGGGGCACCCTGGATGCAGGGGCATGGGCAAGTACAAGGGATAAACAACAAAGTAGCATGTGAGGACAATTGTGGAGAGCGTCGTTGTGGCCAGTCCAAGGTGGGAAGGACGACTTTGTTAGGTCTGATGAAGATGGGAACAACTTCTCCAGTGTAAATGTGTGCCCAAAGTGATTATTTGGGGCATCATTTGGTTTGGAATGTGCTGTGGGATTTGTTCTCCAACATGCATGTGATAGTGACAATGAATACAGTACTTAACAGCTGGTTACCATGGATACCAATAGGGATGTTGTGAGGTGTGATATTGACCTCATATCTCCTCAGAGCAATACAACACACCCCATGCAGGAGGAAAATGGGGGATGGTCACCAACAAGGGGAGGGGGGGGGGGGGGGGGAGGGGGAAGGGGAGCAACATAAGATGGTAGAGAAGGTGAGGTGTTCACTAGAGTATGTGATCCTTAAGGATTAGTTTTGCGATTCTTATGATTAGTCCAATGGGAAGATACTGTGCAGTATTGTCAGCCAGCTATCTAGAAATCGAACAGACGTCATTTTCTCCCTTAACTAAGAACAAGACCGTTTTTTGTGGGCTTGCTGCACGGGAACAGCAAAAGCTTTGGCCTGAGAAAGGGCAAGGTTATTGTTGTAACCGAAGTTACCACCATTTGCAAACAAGCCATGACTAGAAGCCTGCAGACAGCTAACACCTCTCATTTACTTACAAAAATGATGCAGCCATCTTGTGGTTGGCAACAACAAATAACCCTCATGATACCTGCACCACCCATCTCCCTGCACACCACAGAGACCAGGAGTGGTGTGGTAAGTCAGATACAACAAAACCACATGCTCTCTCTCATGTATACAATTGACTACAACAACACATGGGCGTGTCACAAGTCACATTCCCTGATGCACGTGTGCACTCGAGCGGCATGCACAAAATCACATCATTTTGTTCCACACACCCACACCCACCCATCCACACACCCACACCCACCCATCCACACACCCACACACACCCATCCACACACACGCACACACACACACACACGCACGCACACACACACACGCACGCACACATACACAAACACACACACACACACAAGTGCACCAGCCATGCATAGCAAGCTGACCGAACCCTGCATAGACAAGGCAGACCCTCCAATGACAAAAGGCCTGGGGCACCATTAACGCCCTTGCGAAGGGAGGGGTTATGAAATGAATATGGTGTTATCCCATGCAAGTTCTTGTTCAATGGGGGTGTGTTATCTCATGAGAAGGCACTTCTTACAGGAAAGAGGATGTGTGTACAGATGAAGATATCTCGGTGAATAGCAAAGGTGAGTCTCAATGTTGCTGTGGAATTAGTCTAATCACACGGAGAAGTCGTGCATTGAGATCCATCAAGAAGTCGTGCATTGAGATGCCATCAAGAAGTTGTGCATTGAGATGCTATCAAGAAGTCGTGCATTGAGATGCCATCAAGAAGTCATGCATTGAGATGCCATCAAGAAGTCGTGCAATGAGATGCCACATGAATCCTTGTTTATGACATTTCACTTTGATCAAAAATGTTTAAAATTGTGTGTCTGCACAAAAAATGCATTGTCATAACTCAAAAGCAAAAGTTGCAAAAAGAAAATGTACACATAAATGCAGCAGCAGCCTTTAAGAGCCCTATAAAATAATAAAACAAAGTACCCTATATATTGTGCCTAGGTTAATTCTAATTAATGCTGTACAAAATGCATAAAATGAAATTTAAAAAGGTGAGAAACCTAAAGTCATAAAAAGTCCTATTATGTACATACATACATACATACATGTATCCAAAGGCATCTGCAAGTGTGGCAATGTAAATAAGTGATTAGCAAGAATGATGCCTTGGGATTAAATGTTATTACACTGATGATATTGATTGGCAGCTGAGATAAATCAGTTCTTGGACGGACCAATGGTGGCGTAGATACAACTCTTCTATTTTGTTTGGTACAAACAGAGACAAGGAGAGAAAAAGACGAATATTGAAGATGTTTGAGGCGGTGGAGAGAGAGGTGTCACGAGACACTCTGCCTTGACCCGAACTCTTTCTCTTCGATGTCTTCAATGTTGGTGGGGGTGTTGGGTTGTGAAGAAAAGGACTGTATCTTCCGATTGTAGACATCGCTGACATTGTGCTGGTGTTGGACCAAAACATCCTTGTTGGAAAAATGACAGAGCAGTTCAGAGTGAAAGCACTTTCAACATACAAATATCAGTGTGTGCATGTTGTGCTTGTGAGGCATTGATGAATGCAGGGGAAGGTAACCTACCAGCTCCACTCCAGCCAATTGGCTGAGCTTCTCTGTGCACTTGGAGTACTGCTCCTTGGCTAGGTGTGCAATGCTGTCACACAGGCAGGCACTTGCCAGCAGTGAGGGAGGCACTGACATGAAGCTATGGTCTAAGAAGAGAAAGCAAATGGGCAATCAAGCACTTTTCCATTTGGATAGGATCTGCTATTATATTAACGGAGAGTGATCCATTGCTCTTACAGCACTTCTATTTTTACATTTCAATGGTAAAGCAGATGATGACAAATTATTAAATAGAAACAGCAAACTGGTTTTTTATTGTCAATTATAAAACTATAAATGGGACAGTTTCCGCGAAAACGGATAACGCTATCGACTTCCTATTTTCAACACTTCATAGTGAAATGGTGTAGTATGAAGTGTTGAAAATAGAAAGTCGATAGCGTTATCTGTTGGGAAGTTATAGCGATTCAAACGCGATGCATTTTTATAACATTTTAACCGTGGGGCAATTTTCGCGGAAACTGTCCCAAATACTATTATGCTATTACTATTAAAAACAGCAATTAAGTATGCATTTAAGCCACTTATTTCCATTTAGTGCAAACTGGTTGCCACTTACATAGTAAGCAGATATTGGCCAGTGCAAGAGAGTGCTTCAAAAGCTTGTCAAGTGTTTGTTGTGAGTCGATAAGGGGGTGGAGCCTCTGAGCCAGCTCCTCAATGAAATCCGATGATGTAACAGCATTTATGTTCCACTTGAGTTGGGTTGCTATCTCCTTCTCCTTCACCTAGAACAATGACGAGGTCACAATCAGACTTGTACCAACATCATCAACCCTTCCTGCTGACATGCTAACTGGCACAGCATATCACAAGAGTGCTCCCATATGTTGACACTGCCACCCTGTCAGGTTACTAAACTGTATTCATGACACCTCTGCACTAACACTCCACCCTCTGCTTTTCTAGCATGGAGAACCCATCCCATATTGTACACATCCTCCCCTCCCTCCCTCCCTCCTGGGGACCCACAACCTCCAAAAGCAAGATGTATATATGCCAATGTACACTTCATACAATGTCTCCCCTCCTCTCTCTCTCTCCCCAGTCTACAGAAGCACACACAGACACAGAGTGATGAAGAAGAGGTCATTAGAAGAGCCTTCTACAGAACTGATACATGATAGGTACAACCCCCTGGAGGTCTACTGCACATGTCAGTTTCCCTGTGATTGACATAAATTTGGCATGTATCAGTATAGTATCACCATACACACACACACACACACACACACACACACACACACACACACACACACACACACACACACACACACACACACACTAAAGAACCCTTGGAGGACACAAGCAATGATGACCTCAAATGTGAAAAACTACAAAGTTATGCTAGGGAGATGGTGCTCTCTTGATAGGGATGTGACACTGACCAAGTGTTACAGGGCTAGATTAGCCACACCACTATAGTCTGTAGTATATGGTTTGAATAGGTGCCCATCTCAACAAACAAATGGTAATATTCAGCCTACTAATCACACATGTTGAAAGGCATGCAGCATGTATTTTCCTTTGCACTCAAGCAGATTTGTCCCTTGCACAAAAGACAGTTTCTACTCATCTACAAGTGTGTGTGTGTAGGCTGGACATATTTTTTCTTTCTTTTTTTCCAGCAACATTTTTTGGGGGCTTGTTTGAAATGTGCTGGGGGGGGGGTCCTCTGTGCCATTTCCCTCCTCCCTCTTCCCCTCCCCACTCTCCCAGAGTGTGTTGGCTCCTCCCCTCTCCCCACCCCCAAGGGTGATTAGTCAGCGTCGCACCGGAAGATAAGGACTCAATGCCCCACCGCAAGCCCGCCACAAGCCCGCCAAGTATTGGCCGCCTAATCCCAGCAGTGTACACAGGCCCTTATTGATAAGGCCCATACAAGTTAATAGGCAGCCACTCAAGCGCAACGGTTGGTTAGGAAAACAATGAGAACCAGCTGATCACTGTATGATCGATGCAGTCGCATAGCAATTCACGCACACCCACGCGGGACAATTCCCCCCCCCCCCCCCCCACCCCACCCCCCCCACGAAAGTGCTCGCTCACTTTGATGACGTCTTCGGAGACCAGTGAGAAGTGTGCACAGAGGTGACGGTAGCTGATGCACTCCTCTCTGGCCCGCCTGATCTTCATGGCGATCATGGTGCAGGCTGCAGCACTGGCCCTCAGGTCCTGCTCAGAGTGCACAGTGTGGTAGGATAAGTAGCGGTCCAGGAGGTTGACGGAGAGCTGGTACACATCATTCCTGCTTGAATCCTGGCAGACAGCCTTTGGGAAAGGAGCAAGGGAGTGGGAAGAGGAGGTTGTACATGATATGAAGTGTTTACTTGAATTTTCCCAATAATAACATTCTTCTCAACATGCTGGAGCATCCAAGCACAAGGCATGAATATGTATTTCAGATTCGCTGATCCATTTAATCATGGGGGGAGGGGAGGTGACCATCGCATCCAAAGGACAATATTAAAGTTACTATTTAAGCACACTTTACTACACAGCTTTCAGAACAATGTAAACACGATACAGCTGTTGTTACTGCGATACAACTACACGAAAGCGGGCAATTTAAACCATTCAAAAGTTCGAATTTTATATTTCGCAGCGCTAGCATTCCATAGCTATCGCACCCAGCGTGCTGCTTTCGGTATGGTTAGGGTAATTGAAACCTATCTACGATCGTAGCAGCTGCCCGCGTGCCCTGGTTACAAAGGAATAGTCCAGCTGGTAGCATCACCTGATTTTCATGCACCACAAATACGCCGCACTCGAACCTTGGCCTAGCAAGCGCAAAGTAACTCCATAAATGTGCGTCCCACAAATTTATAATTTCCAGCTCACCTCAAATATTATCTCCAACGTCTGCATCCTTTCCTCTTCTCCTACGATCTTCTGCACTTGAGCGAAGTAGCTAGCGTTGGGAAGGAAGCGGTCCTCCTGCTCGAGAAATATGGGCAGCCTCCGGTTGTCGTTGTAAATTTTGCTCGAGACGGCGGGAAACAGCGAAAGTTCAATACAGAGTAGGTCAGTCATTTTTCTAGCGTATGTATGTACGATTGCGGTGGTGAGAAAGGATTACGGCTTTTGCAGTCAGACAAAAAAGAGGGCGTGTGAGTTCACACAGAAATCACAGCTGGTACGATGACGGGGTAAGTGACTCGACTCGAGGCGCGCAATGGATGTGCTTGTCGTTTGCAGCTGTAGTTGTTCAACACCTCTATCGCCGTAGCTTAAATGCAGAAAATTGCATACAAAGTCACTGGCAGTCGCAGACCCTTTATATGCACATCGGGGATGTTCGAATAAAAAAATTAGACGCCGCCGCACTAACTTCCGGACTGGGGGCGGGGCCGTCAGCCAAAAGCACAGCTGATCCAACCCGCATTAGATATTTCTGTCAAGCCACTTATTGACTTAGACAACCGCAAATCGTTGTCCAGATTCGTACACAAGATCATAAGCTAGGCTTCCTTGATAGAAGAAATGCACGCAAGCAGTTTATATATGGCCTGGAATACTGCAGAATACTACGATAAGGCTTACATGATGCGCTATTCAATTTGCCTCGAAATTGCATATGCATTGTATTTCGTTGATTATTCGTTGTTCATCCTAAAGGCCGACACTGTTAGTAAGAAAAAAATTATTGTGCAAAAAAAACACGTTGTGTTAAATTAAACACTTCGACACAAATTTAATTTATAACCTTTTTCATAAACGCTAAACTATTAAGGTTGTTAATAAACTTCATTTTGAGCGCCAAAATCCAACGCCATATGTAGTGCTACGGATCTGTTGGTAGCCGTTGCAGGAGAACTGTGCAAAAGATTGGGCTGGTAAGAGCTGCATGCATATTACAGGCGGGTGGGTTCGAAGAGTTTGTACTGTAATCGTGTGCATGTTTAATGCTTACTTTTAAGATCACGTGATACGTAATATTTCCATGTGTTTACATGTATATGATTTGTACATTATTATAATATACCTGTACCAGTCAGTATCAGTAATGCACTATTCTTTATGCTGTTTCGTGTGATATTGTTTTCATGTTGGATGCACTAATAGAATGTTTCCATAACACTGCGCATTAGGCTCCTCCCATAAAAGCTTTTCGTTTTTTGGAGGGGGGTAGTAGTGTCTCTTCATACTTAACCTAGGCGCTGAATGCTTTTCTATCAGTCCTCTCTCCTTGTCCATCTCTGTGCCTCATTCTTCTTCTGCCTCCTCAGTGATCAGTGTCTTTCTATCGTGCTTTCCCTCTGCACTTCTGTCTACTTCCCCCCTCCCTCCTGCTGCCCTCTTCCATTTATTCTCTAACTTATTCACCCATGCTATCTTTGCACACACATACACACAACACAGATAGGTATTGTATGTCAATAGTCATGAGCATGGCATTCGCTTGTCTTTTGGCTTGGATATCAGCTCTAACCAGCTGTTTTGTGGTTGTGTGGATGCAGCAGAATTTGGTGGTTTGTAGGGTGTTCTACTCTGATGGACTAAGTCATTTAGCACTACAAAAGCTGTGTTTGCCGCAGGACCCTAAATTGGAATGAGAAATTTTCTAATTGTTTGGCAGATATCTTAGCACACCCGACTAACTGCTAAGATGTGTACCATTACAGTAAGGAAGGATAGGTTGAGGGAGAAGTTTTGGTACAGGAGGATGGCGGGAGGCACATGGACTGTTGATGTGGTATGTGCCTGGGGGGAGGCACAGCAACAATTGCCTGGGAGGGGGGGGGGGGGGCACACAGACCATTGCCTGGGGTCTGGGGCAGACATGTACCATTGATGTGGTGTGTACCTAGGGGGGACACATGGCATTGATCTAGTGTGTACCTGGGGGACACATGCACCATTGATGTGGTGTGTAAGCCCAGTGCTGTGGAGACAGCTCTGTTGTCCAACATGTCAATACTTGAAAGGGAAACATTGACTCTGAAAGAGAACATTTTGTGATTGTGCGTCGTATATGTGCATCTGTTATGTGCGTGTGTGCATTCAGTGTCAGTATGCCACACCAGATTGAGGGATATTGTGTGTGTGTGTGTGTGTGTGTGTGTGTGTGTGTGTGTGTGTGTGTGTGTGTGTGTGTGTGTGTGTGTGTGTGTGTGTGTGTGTGTGTGTGTGTGTGTGTGTGTGTGTGTGTGTGTGTGTGTGTGTGTGTGTGTGTGTGTGTGTTTGTGTTTGTGTGTGTGCTTCCAAGTTCTGGATCAATACACTTCATTTCTACTTTCAGTTTGGAAAGCCACATTCCTGCGCAATTCTAAAAACTTACAAATAAGTGTGCGTAGTAAAGTCATTTCATGGCTGGGGGGGGGTACTGAATTGTTTCTTCGTAAATGTGTGTAGATGCACGCTGAATCACACTCATGTGCATCCATCCAGCAGTCCGCACACACGTGCTCACAGTACTAAGAGGTGTAGTGTTTTACCTTAAGGACCATCATAGATGTGAGGTCTTCTTGAAGTCTTGTTTTGGCATGTGCTGGTCCAGCCTTGTATATCTATACAGGACGTTGTCTTGTTTCTCATGTTTAGTTGCTGTTTGACTAGTGACAGCTTCAGCCATGTGTACAGCTGGTTTATGTCTGCTTGTGTGTCAAGCTGGCAGAAACCATGGTCCGAATGCGAATGGTACAAAGATTTGACAGGGGATTTGCTGCAGCAAATGATTGGTTAGAAAAATGCTGCACACTCGTACACACACGCACACACAACACACACACGCACACACAACACACACACACGCACACACAACATACACACACACACGCACACACAACACACACACACAAACAAGAAGGCAGGCAAGTTGGAATGTGTAGTGATAGTAGCGAGTGGGCTATTAGCTGTGCATGAATGCACAAGCATGTCACATGCACTTGAGGGTAAGGCCAGGCTCACCAGCACAGTGAGGTGTGTTGGTAAGAGAGGGGAGAGGTGGAGGATGGGCAAGTTGTGGGTAGGGGTGGCAGTGTACTAGGTGTGTCAATGGAGGCAACTAAGCCATTAGCGGCAGTGTGTCAGACAAAGTAAACAGTGCCACCTGCAGGCCGTGGATACCAGGCTGATTTGTGTGTAGCCATGGCGATGCAAAACCTGAGCAGCATCTTAGGTGCACACCACATCACATGTTCATGTGCATGGGTGTGACTGAGTGCCCAGGTTGGGTGTCAGGGTTTTTGGGCTAATGTGTCTTGTTGTGGCCTCTGGGCATGTGCTGCACGCCATTATCTGCATGAGTGGTGAGGATTTGGTGACCCTGCAACTGTTCCCGCCCACCTAATCTTCCTCCCCATCAACCTAACCCTCAACAAAAAATAGAAGTCAGTATTCTATTCACCTGTACGCAAATGAGCTGTTAGGAAATGGACACCTTAGTACATTGAAACATATAGTGATGTACTGTGTGACTGATGCACATGTACTATTGCATGCGTCTTATGCATACTTGTGTGTTCATGCAAAGGTGCATACATGTATGCTATGCTATCGTTGAGGAGCTGTAAGGTGTGATGAGAACTTGCCTTCTGTCATGCTCAGTCTGGATTAGGGTGATAAGGTCACCACTGGTTGTTTGCT